>JAGKQL010005335.1:0-11787 GCA_018398635.1 Cyprinodon brontotheroides
AACACCCAACCTTTTTCCAAAGTTAACTATTTTAGAATATTTTCTTCCTTTACAATTGGGGGCTCGGCCGGTTCTGGAGTCTCGGCGGGCGGCTGTTTGGTCCTGATTGATGGCCCGACGCTTCGGTGTGGTAAGACCGTATTTGATTATTTTAGTTGTCTGAAAGCGCCCGTACCGGTCGGTGGCCGGGGCTGATTGCTGTCTGTGTGCGGCCTCACAGAATTCAGAAGCTGCAGAGGTAGATAAAATCCCTCCTAATAGAGTCGGTTGTTTAAGGATTTGGATAAATACACATTACAGGGAACTGTGGCTAGTTCAAACAGAGCCTTTACGTTAACTCTGACTTAAGCTGGGTTTTTTAAAAAGAAGGTTTTATTGATTGATTAATTAATTAATTGATTAATTAATAAAGATTAATTTATTCTTTACCCTGAGGAGCAATGCCTGGGCCTCTAAAAAAGTATTTTGGAAATTTGTGTATTGGATAGTTTTGGCTTGTATCAGCCGGAGATTTCGACTCATCTCCAGTGGACTTATAATTATTTGGGTTAATTGGATCGAGTTGTATCACTCATGGAAAAAGGACTAATAGCAGGTTAATTGGACCGAGTTGTATCACTCATGGAAAAAGGACTAATAGCAGGTTGGATCACCTTTCTTTGGCACCCTTAATCGGGTTGCTTATAGTATAAAGGACTAAGATAAATTGTTTGATTTAATAAGGGTTAAATCGCTCTCCCCAGCTGGAAAAGAAAAAAAAAACTTTTGTCACTGGGTGGATTGATTGATCGAATAAACTAAATTGAGGCTTATTTTCGCCTCGAGCTTGACCCAGCTCTGAAGTGAGGGACTGAGATTGATGCATCATATATATTTTGTAGCCGGCGCCTAATTTTTATTTTTTATTTTTTATTCTTCTCTGTCTTTTCCGCTTGTCTGACACTGTGTTTTGTGTTGTCTGTATTTCTATGTTTGTGGCAATTTTTGAGACTGCTGCTGTGGTGTGTGGTGTCTGAATCTGCAGAGCTCTGTGTGTGTGTCTGTGTGCGGATTTCTGAGTGGAACGCTGAAAACCGCTGTTTGTGCTGATTTGAGTTGATTTTGCCGCATTTTTATTGTAGCGATAGGATGGACTCCGAGTTGCAAAAAGATGTTATTGGCCATTCCTATGGTTTAGGTCCGTGGGAAACTCTGCGGGAACAGATTGATGACTTAATTGGTATTTATGATCAGCAGCTGGGTTTGGCTTCGCTTCATCTGAAGGCGGTTGATTTGAAAATCATGTTGGAAAATGCGGTTCGCAAACAGAATGAACTTCTTACTGCGACAAAGCCTTTGGGTTTGATTTTACGAATGATTCGTTTTAAAAACAAAACCCGCTGTCCGGGGAATGCCGTTGAAGGATGGCTTCAGATGTTTTGGGAGAACTCATTAAAAGGGATGAGGAGCATGGAACAGGTTGACCGGTTGGCCGGTGGCATACCAACTTCACCAGCGGGGTAAGTTTGGCAGGGCACGGATCACCCTTTTATAAAGGGGTCCGATTACGGAGTCTTCGGACTCCATTTCACGCTCAGGTAGATAAAATCCGCGGGTGGCATCCGGTTCTGAACAGCTTCAGCTTCCAGCACATAGTTAAATGTCTGGTAACCTCCCCGCCTCCCGCCTCAAGCCATACCAATCCCTTTTTACACGGGATTTGTATCCCGGTTGAATCTGTTGTATGAATTGATGCGGGAATGGGGATCGTATTGAGAGGACTTCCTTTCCTCCGTTGTTTCTGTTCTGCGGTAAAAAGGAGAGCACCAGGAGTCGCGACTTCGCTTATCCCGCTGCGCCGCAGGTTTCCCTGGGCTACGATAAGTCTTACCGCGGCGAGATCGGTCCGGCGTGAAAAACGCTCTGTTTCCTGCACTCCCTTTGCAAGAGGCCATGACTCGTGACCCACACCTGCGGCAGCAGCACTTCCCTTGTACTACAGGGAGGGCTGGGGTAACTGAACATGGGTGCTGAAAGAGGAAACTGGTGGGACGTCTTGGAGAGGAAGTTCCGCCTTCTCTAGGACACTCCTCATCTTTTCACCCACACGTGAGGGGCGCTGTGAGGTTTACCTCCACCCCTAGGTTGCATGGGGATGGGACCAATCAGGCCGGTCCTGCTGAGTAGGTAGGCTAGATCCCTCCCCTTGTGACATTGACACACCTCCAGTTTCAGCCAGTTGCCCCCTCGGCGTGATAGATTCTTCTTTTTCCTGGTGGCTTTTTGCCAATGGAGGAGAGTCTGCCGGCGTGATATTGACCAGGTGACCACATGTATTTCTACGCGCATCGAGTCATTCGGGGAAAACATCAGTACATTCTGAGAGCTCATCTAATCCGCGTTAATACCCTTATTAGTGCTTTTAACAGGATTAGAGATATAAGCCTTTCTCCTTTGGGGATCGCCACCAGACCCACTGTGAAATGAAGTTACCTCCTCTGAGTGGATGGTGCTATTCGCTTGATTTGAAGCGTTTGCGGACTGGCTAACGGGAGGGTTGGCAACAGCTTCCAGGGAGATTTCAAAGCTATTTTAAGTAGATTTCAACAACAACAACAAATTGTCATTGATGTTGAACTGTCTGCTCAGAACTACAAATCAGCCTGACCATACGCCCCTCTTTCAGCCTGTTCTGACTCCTGTGGGTGCAGCCCTGAGGGACATGTTTCCCCCTGTGTCTCTTTCACTTATTCCTAAATTACATGGGACTCCAAAAGGCACCCAAAAATTTTTTAGATAAACCTTAGACATCTGGAGACGGCAAACTGGGGTTCATCCAACTGGTGCTACATTAATGAGGGAACATTTCCCGTCAGAAAAGCTGTTTTTGGATGGTGTCCCTCCCTCTGTCGCCTGCCTTGATGAGAAAAAACCCGGAGTTGAAAGGTTGTGAACATGCGAAAATGGGAGTTGCATTTGTTGCATAATTTTGCAGATTTCTCAGGATGAGGAGAAGGAGCAGGAGGGATTTTTTAAAACAATTACTGAGGCTTCAGTTAAGTGAAGCCAGACAAAACCTTCATCTTACAAAACAGGACTGGAAGGGAGGGTCAAGGCTATGTTAATAGCTGCTACTCCATTAGTTCCTGTTCCTACTCGAGCTCCTGTGGCAGTAGCACAACCTGGTCTCACATGTATGCAGCTCCCGTTGGCAGTCTGGTTTTCGAGGTGGCGTGGGAGAAAGAGGGAGGAAGCGGCCGCATGGGTGATTAAATCTTGAAAGGAAAGGGGTGGGCGAGGCTTGAGGCGCCAGAAGACAAGTGTTTTATTGTGGCGAAGAGGGGTCACTGGGTTCAGCAGTTGCCCTCACTACTCACATCTGCACAAGAGGGTGCATTGCGGACCTGGCGCCACAAGAACCTCGAATGCTGCATTGCTTCATAACATCCTGGCCATGTACTTCCAGACTGGAGAATATTGACACACCCCTGAGAAGAACCTGCATCAGGGGCGTTGCAGATCCCTGATTGATGTGGCGGTTGATGGACAAACATTGCCATTTTGGTGGATACAGGGGCAACATATTCCACCATGAATGATTTGTCCTTCCTTTGCAAAAACTTTCTGATCAGACAATATCAGTGGTTGGTTTTTCTGAGGGTGAAACAAACTGCCCTATCTCCACACCTTTACACACAGTTGTGGGCAGACAAAAAGTGACACATCCTTTTGTGTGTTCCCCCTCATCTCCTGTGAACTTATTAGGGGAGACTTGTTGATTGCTCTGGGGGCAACTATTTTGTGTGGACCTGATGGACTACTTTGTCACTTTTCTGATGGATCTTCCATACCTGTTCTCAAGTATATACACATGGACAATTTTTGCTCCAACAATCCTGAGGAGCTTCTGGCTGACATATACTGGGGTCTTTACAGCCAGAGACGACTGACCATGCTGGGATCCTGTCCTGTTTTTCTGCTTTGGAAACCCTGGATCCAAGCACTTGCAATCGTATGGGCGACTCCTGATCTTCCTCCGCGTAACTTTGTTTTATGACCAAGACCAGACTGAATGGTTTCAGGAGCAGTTTGAGCCGCATTTATTGGTAAAGATTGGACTGTGTTTTCACAGGACATTTATAGCTGGCACCGGAGGGTGTTGCTGCTAAGATTTAATCTGACTCCAGGATCAGTTGGCTTGGTATAAGATGCATGATGGGCAAAGTTCCACATATCTTTGGCTCTGCATCCCGGCCATCAGGCCATGGAATTGGGGGCGTGGTAAAACGCTCTCTTGCAGTTTCAGACTGGCAGAATACTGTTGCTCCTGACCTCTCCTTCTCTCCTTCTACAAACACGTACAAAATAAAATGTTCGGCTGTGGACTCTGTACTTTTGGAACATGTTCAACTTCCTAGACACACCATGGCAGGGGAGTTGTTGATCATCCAACTGCTGGGCGCAATGTTGTCTTCTTTGCCGGAGTGTTTGTGGGCTACAGGTCCCACTGATGTGGGGCTTGTGGATGTCACACCTGTCACCTTTGATTTACACCCGGGTCCTCCCTATTTGAGTGTCACAGTATTCTCAAGCTGGCGGTAGAGGAGGGGATAGCAGAAACTATTAGGGGTCTTTTAGAGGCAGGTGTGCTAGAATCTTCCACCTCCTCCTGGAACACTCTATTTTACCTGTGGAAAGAAGGGGACAGGTAAATACCGCATGGCACATGATCTTAGGGCTTATTAATTCTGTTTTATTGACCCCTACGATTGCCTGTACCTAATCCCCGTATTGCACTAACTAACCTTGATCCTCTCAAACTTGGTTCTCATGTGTGGACCTTGCTAACGCTTTCTTTTTGTCTCCCGTTGGCTGAGGAATGTAGAGATGTGTTTTCTTTCACCTACAGAGGTCAGCAGCTGAGATATATACACGTCTGCCACAGGGTTTTGCTTCTCTCCCCGGGCTTTTAATCCAGATTTTGAAACATCAGTTGCTTGGACTGTGTGTTGTTACCAGAAGGTGTGACCTTGATTCAGTATGTTGATGACCCATGCTGGCAGCACAAACGTTGGAGTCTTGTGTTGAAGCCCTGCGACCTGTTGTCACATCTCGCTGACAGGGTTTTAAAGTCAGCAAATCTAAATTGCAAGTGCGAGGAAACAAGTTTCCTTTTGGGGACAGTTATCACTGGGACAGGCACTCAGATGTCTCCCAGTCACTTGTCTGCGATTTTGAATCACCCCAAACCGTGCTGTGAAGGAAGATGTTGTCTTTTCTTGGACTGACTGAATATAGTAGGAATTACATTCCTAACTATACTGGACTGTGGGACCACTACGAGGCGTTAGTCGAGGCATGGGATGCGTAATCTCAGCCATGCTCTGAATTGGACTATGGAGGCAGAAGATGCATTCATTTCTCTGAAACAACAATTGGCTGCTGCAGTGCAGTTGGCCATTCCTGACTATACTTCACAGTTTTATTTGGATGTTTCTGTAACAGAGCTGACAGTTAATGCAGTTCTGTTTCAGAAAAAAGGGGGTGAGAGGAGAATTCTCCAATATGTCAGTGCAATGTTAGATCCTATGGAGAAAAGGCATCCTGCATGTACAAGACATGCAGCAGGTGTAGGAAAAATGATTCAAAAAACAGCACACATTGTGATGGGTCATCCATTGCAGATTATGACATCACACAGTGTGTGGGAAGAAGGCGTGAATCTCTACAACACTTTACATTGACAACATTGAGACAACAAAAATTGAGCAAAATTCTGGAATCACCTAATATAACTTTTGTACATAACGGAGTGAATATGGCTGACAGGATGCAAGAAGGACAGCCACATAACTGTGAGGAGTTAGTACAAAAGGAAGAAAAAATAAGACCTGACCTACAAGCTTCTCCTTTAGGAGGTAAAGATGTGAGAAATTTTTACACAGATGGTTGCTGTTTTAAACATGACACAGACGGATTGAGAGCAGCATATGCTGTAGTGGAAGATGTGGGCAGTGAGTTTCAGGTTTTAAAGGCAGAAAGGTTACAGGGTGCCCAATCAGCACAGAGAGCAGAAGTGAAAGCGATGGTTGAGGCCCTGAAATTAGCTGAAGGATTGAGGGTGAATCTATACAGTGATTCAGCCTATGTGGCTAGTGCCGTACACGTGGAACTTCCTCAGTGGCTTAGAGCAGGATTTATAACAGCAGCACAAAAGCCCATAAAACATGAAACTGAAATGAAAAGAATTGGCGGAGGCATTACTGCTGCCTCAATCTGTTGGTGCGGATTAAATGCAAGGGACATGATCAAAGCAAGACCAGAGTTGCAGCAGGAAATGCGGCCGCTGATGAGGTCCGCTAAAAGGGCAGCTGGATACCCGCCATCCTTTAATGGTAGTACCGAAATTGAGCAGATGGAACAAAATTACCTGGAGAAAATTATTTCTCATCAGAAAAAGCCGTGCGTCACCTGAAGAACTTATCAGTCTGGTGCTAGAGGTGCCGCCTGCATGGAGGGACTTGGCGGGGACCTAATGGTAAAGTAATTCTTCCTCCTAATATGAGAATCCAGGTTCTTCGTGGCTTCATGTGGGCGTTACACGCGGATGATTATAGATCATGTGAAAAATGTGAAATTTCAGGGACAAACACAATGCAAAACCAACTATCAGACCCACCAAGGGGACATTTCCCCTTGCACTACACACAACCAGGTAAGGAAATTATTATTGATTTTTTATTATGACATGATAACGCCTGCTAGAGGATACAGGTATGTATTAATGTGTTGATGCATACTCTGGCTGGCCAGAGGCGTGGCCAGCAAAAAGGAGGACAGCAAAACTGTTATAAAGTGTCTGATCAATCATTACATTCCGACCCATGGATTCCCAGAGAAGGTAAGATCAGACAACGCACTCATTTTTAGGAACCAAGATCTGCAGAAAGTGGAGCAGATGCCGGATTGAAGCATTTATTCGGTACACAGTATATCATCCCCAATCACAGGGTAAGGTTGAGAGATTAAACCAAACTATTAAAAAAAAATTGGCTAAAGTATGCACATACCAAATTAAATTGTAGATGCTTTGCCTATTGCTTTGATGTCTGTCCAATGTCTATTAACCAATCAACAGGGTTCCCTTCCATATGAGCTCCAGACAGGACGGATGTTTCCAGGACCTGCTACCCGCATCCCAGGATGGAAAGGTGAACTTGCACATTTATCTCATAAAGATTTCTTCAATGAGTTACAGGTCCTGGCAGCAGAATTTACAAAATACCAGACAACAGAGGAACGCCCAGGCTCGGGAGCAGTTCCAGGAATCGACTGCGCGCTTCTGAAGGTCATCATCAAAAAGAAAGTGGTCTGAACCTCGCTTCACCGACCATACCGAAGTCGCGGAGAGGACATCTCATGCTGTGCGCCTACAAGGGAAAGGAGACACGTGGTTCCATTGGAGTCAGTGCACAGCAGCTGAGGAGCCACAACGCGACGCTGGCAAGGCATACAGGAGAATCTGCAGTCTCAACCTGCGGTCGAGGAGTGTCTGCAGGCACATCCCAACGCGGAGGAGGATCTGCATTTCCAGGCAGAAGTGTAGCAGGGATTCCTGCTAAGATTTCTTTCATTTTCCTGAATCGCTTAAAAGGCCCAGACAGGCAACAATAATCCTGTTCTGGTGTCCTTCCATTGAGAAAAGGAGACGCATTTTCCTTAAACTCACTGTTAAATTGCATAATACTCCAATTTCAGTGTGAGCAACGGGATTCACAGGTGGGAAAACCTGGAGGTTTATGAAACGAGGAGGAAAATGAAGGATCAGGCTACAAGATCATCATCATTAACTTATCTTTTATTTGTTTTCGCTTTTTGCTGTAACTTCCTTGGGGAACATTCGCTTTCTTTTGGCGCCAGATTTTTGATCATCATTTCCTGACGAAGAATTCATATTCATTTTTGGAGGACTATTGAAAGAGCATAGAGATCTAATCCTCTAAGTTCTTATTGAATTTGAATTGTGAAAAAAAAAAAAAAAGCTATTTTGTAATTTTTATGTGTGTACATGCTATTTTGTAATTTTTATGTGTTTATGATGTATTTTTGATGTTGTTATTGTTTTTATTGACAAATTGTAGTTTTGTGGTGAATATTGTCTTTTAAGTCTGCTGAGCATTTTTAGTAATTTTGAGATATTTTACTTTTGTTTTTTTTTTTATTTCATATTCTGGGCTGATATTCTATTGTGTGTTTCTCTTTCAGATAACTGAGTTTTATGATTTTTTTCATATTTGATAAGTGAAATGTATTTTTTGGTATTAGTTTTACTGGTTAAAACTTTGTGGTTTCATCAGGTGAGTATTAAATTGTTGAATAGCCGCAAGACACATTTGATAAGTTTAGGTAATGGAGTTCAGCTTAAAACACGGATCTGGCAGTGGAAGCTTTTTTGCTATGTGTATTTTTCGGACTCATTCTGCTGGGGAGTATGGGCTTTAGGAGGGTCTACCAGCGGACTAAATTCCTATCAGACATCTGATTTCCTAACGATTTTTTGTTGAGCGTGGAGTCTCTGGTGGAAATGTGACTGCTCGCGGTGGAAGCCGCTCTTTTGAGATCTCCTGTTGATAAGTGCCTCACTAAATATCATGGAATTGAATTGAATTATAGTTTGGGTACTTTGACTGATTTCCAAATTGACCTGTGTGAGGTAACTCGCCGCTGCTGGTCGACTCCTCGATCCTGGCAGAAGACTCCTTTGTATTTGTGTGGAGATCTCACTTTCCAGCATTGTATTACTCCAGGAGAATGGGTTTTAGAGCATTTGTGTCCCACTTGGAGATTGACTTTCAGATGGGTGGGATCAAGTTGGAGTCCTGCTATGCTTATAAATATGTCACTGAATATGACAGGTAACCATAAAGCGAGGACTATAGGAGGATTCTCCAGTGAAGGTCAAAAATCCTCTTGTGTTAACTATTTCCTCAATGCATAATGCTTTCTTTAAAAAATATCTGATGATTCGGCTGTCTATTTAACTTTGGGAGCTTCAATTGATGAGAAAGATCCACTCGGAATTATTAAAAATTAATCTGATCCCAGGCCCCAAGAGGAAAGAGGGTGGGAATTGAGGTTCCTGATCGGTATAGAAGCTAAAATTGACTACACTGCAGTCACACCATTGGACATCATTCAAACAGTGACTGGGTGCAGGACAGGAATTTATGGTTGAATTGGATGGTTCAAACAGCTATAGAAACTAATATTGGGAACTGCATTGCGTGTGCAACAGCTAGACCTCATCTTTTTACGAACCTGCCCCATTACACTTGGGAGATAGCTGGGGTTTTGATTGCATGCTGAGATTAACACGTGAGTGAAATCTTATGAATTGTACTGTATTTTGCCACAATATATCCGCCTTATTAATAACTATACTCAAACGGGAACTTTTCTTCCCGGATAAGGTACAGGATTGTATGTCTGTTTTAATTTCACTCTTTCATCTTGAGCCTGATTTCAATTTTGGACAGATTCCTAGTGATTGGTGTAATGTTACTTTGATAGCAAACCAGAGGTGGGAATTGGGCCAGAACTGGACTTTATTATTTTGTGGAGGTGATAGATTATATGTGCGAATTCCTCCTAAGACTGTCGGAGTATGTGCTATGACTCGCCTTGCAGTCCAGCTTATGGTTGTAGGAGAAAGACTTGATCCTGTAGGTCCGCGCCAGGTGCTCAACTTACTGACACAGAGAAATAAGTTTACAGGTCGCGTCATACATATTTGGATACTGCATTTGATTTGACTACTAATTCTCCTACTTATATCGATGCCATCGATTTGTGCGAGAGGGTTCGGATCAATATAAATTGGCGGATCAAATTGCAGCAGGTTTTGAGAAATTTACCTGTGGTATCAGCTTTTCTTTTCCTATCACCCCGAATAAAAATGTTGATAGGATTAATTATGTCCATTATAATCTTTTGAGGCTAGCAAATCTGACCAGGGATGCTGTTGGAGGTTTGAAGGACCAGTTAGCCCGACTTCTTTAATGACAATTCAAAATCGGATGGCCCTGGACATGCTTTTGGCTGAAAAAAGGAGGGTCTGCTTTATGTTCCAAGACAGCTGCTGTGCGTTTATACCTAATAATACAGCCCCTGATGGATCTGTCACTAGAAGCGTTAGAAGGTTTGAGAATTTTGAGTAAATCTATGCATGAAAATTCGGTATTAATGGTGGTTTGGACAGGTGGTTTTTCTACTATGTTGGTAAATGGAAAGGGATCGTCATGTCACTACTAGTTTCTGTGGCTACTTTTGTAGCCATAGTGTCACCTATGGATGCTGTTGTGTACGTGCATCCGCCGTCGCTATCATTAGGCTTATTACAGTTTCAATTGAGAAGGAAGCAGTGGCCACGCCTGCTCCGTCTCCTATCAGATGCTTTTTTGGTGCTGCTGCTGAGGGGGTTGTGGAGCTCGGTAGGTTCTGTTTAATAAATGGGGACTGTTATATAATTAGGCTAATGTTTTAGATTTTTAGTATACTAAATAGTGTTTTGGTTCCTTTAGTAGAAGGCTTGTCAGGCATTAGATTTGTGAGGTCTTATTCAGGGGCCTCAAGCGAAGAACTGTTAAAGAAAAATGATTATTTTAGCTTTTTAATACAGTTAATCTTATAAGTTATTATTAATGCAGGGGTATGTTGAACATTTTTCATTTTGACCATATTTCTGAATTTTGAACAAGGCTGTGTTAATGATTTAAAACTACTAATGGGTAAAGTATTCAAAAGCACAGGCCTTAAAATGAGGTATCTCCTGGGGAATTGGAATAAACAGGTTGAGCCTCAGGGGAGGTCTCCTTGGTTTTACAGAAGATCAAAAAAGTCTTCCAGAATAAACATCTGAAGATGCTGTGATACTGAATAAAATGTAGAATGTTAAAACACTAACATTTAGTTTTTTAAAGACATTTTCTAAAATATTAATATCATGTTTTTTAATTGAAAGTTGTACTATCTGTGTGAATATCAGAATCAAATTGAAATTGTTTGAATGAAAATGTTTTGTTTACTATTAGAAAATTGTCAGGATATATATGTTTAATGGGGTAATTGAAAATGTTAGATTGAATATTATTTTTTATATATGTGAGAAAAGGGAATTGTATCTCATGTTCTGTTGATTCTATGTGGTTTAAGGCAGGATTCAATCTTTTGGGGTGGAATGGCAAAAAGAGTAAGATTGAGCTGTGAAGATAACCTTTCCCTGAACCAAAATACTGAATTTAAGTTTGTTCTTGAGATTTATGGCAGGAAAGGGCTCCTCAACATTCCACATCGATTCTGTTAAACTTTATCTCATGACAGCCAGATGACCTTAGAATCCAGTCTAGTGAAATTAGTTTTTCTGAGTGTCTAAAGTAGATTCCAATTGGTCAAGCTACCTTAACCTTATACTAAAGGAAGGACTTATCTACATTATAAAATTTTTGTGCAACAGGGGCAAAAAATTCAGATGCTGCCACTTTTTTGCTTTTGCACCAGCTCTCTCCAAAGACGCGTCTTTGCCTCTCTTTTTTCTATTTTTCTTTACCTCAGGTAACTGAATGTATGTTTCTGTTCTGCAGTTTTGTTGTTAATTCATAAGCTGTTTTGTTGGATTAAATTCTGTGATTCTGTGGCGTTAAGCATATCTTGCTGGTTTTCCTTTAGGGGCCACACGCAGCTCGCTGGCAAGGCGCACCTGGGGAGAGAAACACCCAGCCTTTCCCAAAGTTAACTATTTAGAATATTTTC
>JAGKQL010005337.1:0-11684 GCA_018398635.1 Cyprinodon brontotheroides
TCTTGGCCTTGTTGATAAGGCCGATAGCAGATGGGAAAAAACTGTTTTTGTGACGGGAGGTTCTGGTCCTGATAGACCGCAGCCTCCTGCCAGAGGGAAGTGATTGAAATAGTCTGTGACTGGGATGCGAGGGATCAGCCACAATCTTCCCTGCATGCCTCAGAGTCCTGGAGGCCTGCAGCTCCTGGAGAGATGGGAGGTTGCAGCCAATCACCTTCTCTGCAGACCGGATGACACGCTGCAGTCTGCTCTTGTCCTTAGCGGTGGCACCAGCGTACCAGATGGTGATGGAGGAAGTGAGGATGGACTCAATGATGGAGGAGTATAACTGCACCATCATTGTCCTGGGCAGGTTGGCTGCCGCAGGAAGTACATCTTCTGCTGGGCTTTTTTGGTGAGCGAGTCGATGTTCCTAGTTCCCAGGAAGCGGAAAGACTCCACAGTGTCAATGGTGGAGTCACAGAGGGTGATGGGGGTAGCTGGGGCTGCGCTCTTTCTGAAGTCCACAACCAACTCCACTGTTTTTAGAGCGTTGAGCTCCAGGTTGTTCTCCCTGCACCAGGTCACCAGTTGGTCAGCCTCCCACCTGTAGGCGGACTCGTCACCATCGGAGATCAGCCCGATGAGAGTGGTGTGGTCCGCAAACTTCAGGAGCTTGATAGACTGATGACTGGAGAAGCAGCTGTTGGTGTACAGGGAGATGGGAGTATAGCCCCATTTACACTAATATCAATTCAATTTATTTCGATAGCACCAATTCACAACGCATGTCATCTCAAGGCACTTTACAGTTCACCAGATCATCCAGTCAAATTGATTCAAAGTTTTCTATCAAAGGAAAATCAGTTGATTGCATCGACTCATTGGCTCGAAGGCAATCCCTCACACCAAGCATGCTTGTAGAGACAGTGGAGAGGAAAAACTCCTTATTAACAGAAAGAAACCTCCAGCAGAACCAGACTCAGTGTGAGCGGCCATCTGCAGAGGCCAACTACCATTTTGAAACAATGCTGGGAACGGTCTGAGACGGGTAACCAAGATAAATGTTGAGTGTAAATGGAACGCAACTGAAGTGGACGATGCCAGGCATAACTGAACAGCACCAAATCTCGTACTAGTTCAACAGTATGGCTCGGCACTGTTCAGTTGTGGCTCAGTTCTCTGATAACGAGCGCATGAGCAGACCACATCATCGCCTATTTACAGCTGACTCATTTTGCGGGTTTTCCAGCGTCTCCGGCTTTGTAATTGACAGATCTCTTCACCTGTTCACAACACAAACTTCTTCTCAGCCTATTAACAATAAATGAGATTAAAATGAGCGCGTTGCAGCCCGGGAACATGATCATATTGAAATTTGGGCAGGCATATAAGTTCCTGAATGTTATGGACACCTCCATTTTTTGTTTGCATAATCCCCCCCTTGACAGCTGTGGTATCATAGAACGCTGATAGGAGGCAAGGAACTGTGTTAGTATGATATTTAAATGGTGGTAAGAACCAAGCTCGGCCCAGTTAACTGATCCAAGCTTGGTCCGAAATCAGCAAGGATCAGTTTCAGAGGGCTATTCTAAATGGGGCACTGGAAGAATCTTTTCATCATTTATATAGTTACAGGGCTCGATGTTAACAATCGCCCGGGGCAAGTAGTTTTTATTGTTGGGAGAGTACAAATTCCATTGCATTTGCCCGCCGGGCAAGTGCAGTGATCGCAAAAAAAAAAATTTATCAAAATTACTTTAAAATCACCAACATTCGCTAAAAACGACGCACAAGCGAGTCAGGTTATCTTTGTTGTTTTGTACACATTTCAATTAAAAAGCCAATTTATTTTCCGCTAGATGGCGTGATTCAGCTCTTGGGGAGAGAATTCTGTAAGAGCAGCAGCTGGAATGATGATATTGAATCAGAGCACTATAATACACAATTGGGGATTAAAAATGATCAGTCAGGGGATTAGGAAGATAATAATAATAACTGTATGCGCACAGTGTAAATATTATCATCTAATGTTCTGCCTTCTTTCTCACATTAAAAAAATGTTCATACAAATTTTTCTCTTAGACATTGGAGTGGTGCATTTAAATGTTATAGAGCTAAACATGTTAAATTGGTGAGTAGTAGTAGTGTAAGTTTTAACCTGTCAAGTTTTTTTTAGATTTTAACATTACAATTATGTTTTTCCAAGCTACTTCAACAGTTTAAAAGCAAAAGTTTAGTTTGAAAAGAATGTGCAGGAAGGATTGAAAAGCATGTTAATACGGTAATGTAGGTTGAGTTCATTATCTGACGATGCAGATACATACCAGGAACCTGGAAACTTACTGATCAAAAAAAACGCTTAAAAACAAACATGTTTCATTGATATATATATACAAAAATGAGGTCATTAGGAACTATATTTATCAAAACATACATACTGGGTAAGTAAAAATTGTTTCTGGGCAATGAAATGTGAAAGTCACTTGCCCTTTGGGCAAGTGGTAAAAAATCCTTAACGCCAACCCCTGAAGTATATATATGAATATTTCTGAACCACAGGGCCTTTTATGCTCCTATGTTTGTGTACACGCTTTCCTAAATAAGCAAAAGGCATTTTTTTGTTGTAAGCAAACTGTGGCAAAAAAGAATAGCTTGTTATCTTGTTATCTACTTCGTGAAAAATTGGGGCAGCTGTTGATCCGTTGCAAACATGTCTGCAGTTTGGTCACATGTTGTATGTTTATAATAGGGTTGTCAAAAGTATCGGTAAACTCAAAAAAGTATCGATACTGTAACGTTGTATCCGGATACAATCCGCTTTAAAAAGTATCGCATACAGTGCCGCCACCAGTGGCACCTAAGCAGTCTTTGATCTAAAGTGCAGAATAGAGGACAATGCACTTTCTGAACACTGTGTGATTGAATCATTCTGTGAACTTTTCAGTTTCAGACTTTTTTTTTTTGTAAGCGGTGCAGCTGCTGAGAATTATTTTTGTTTCTTAACCGGTTTGGCTAGTGTCATTGTTATGTGTGCAAAACATAGCCAAGGAAGGAACACTTAATTTGAATTTTATAAGTTTTTATCAAGCTTGCTTAATATTATGCACAGCATACAACCTTTATTGTGTTTATTTATTATGGTATTTTATTTATTAATGAAATATTTCTGTAGACTTTTGGAGTCTTTTGTTTTATCCTTGTGGTATCGAAATGGTATCGAGTATCGACCATTTTCCTTAGTATCGGTATCGAAGTTGAAAAGTTTAGTATCGCGACAACCTATGTTATAAATCTGATTGTGTGGTTTGAACAAACACAAAGTAATCACAAACTGGAGGGTGTGCTGTATGCTTTGTTGTTGCTTGCTAACAGGTTTTTCTGCTGTGTCGCTGCCTGTATGTCATAGTGGGTAATGTAGGTCAAGTCCGGCACTCAGAACACCTTCCTTCACATTTGACCTATATCTGCTCGGCTTCTGGCTAGAGGTAATGATTAACAGATGATTTTCCTCTTATGACACTCTGATTACCTAGAATGCCCTACTATAGCTGCTGACATTGTGATTCCTGTTATCAGTCTGCAGAAAAACAATTAGGCTTCCTCTCTCCCTTCGGGCTTGTGAAGTTATGACCCCTTTTGACTGCTAAGTGTCTCTGAAAATTGAGCTAGTATCCATCTTTTGCAAATCACTCGAGTCAAAGTTACAGCTGCTGCTTAGAGATGCCTTAGATTGAGTTTTCAACTTGGTTTTAATCCAATTAAATACTGCTATTAAATGTCTTATCCTTGTGTGGGAGGTTGCTCTGATAAAAAGGATGAATACAGTAACACATTAACACAGGGATCTAAGATTACACATCAATCTCCTTTGACATACAACTTGGAAATCAGGGATTTAAACCAATAGCTTCCTTAGTCATTTTAAATTATTATTTACTGTACAGACCAAAAGTTTAGACACGCCTTTTCAAAGAGTTTTCTTTATTTTCATTATTATGAAAATTGTAGATTCACACTGAAGGCATCAAAACTATGAATTAACCCATGTGGAATTATATACTTAACAAAAAATGTGAAACAACTGAAAATATGTCTTATTTTCTCATATGTCTTACCTTTTGCTTTGATTACTGCTTCGCACACACTTTGCTTTCTCTGGATGAGCTTCCAGAGGTCGTCACTTGAAATGGTTTTCTGATCACGTGTCCCCTGTTGGGTTTAATAGGTGGGATTTCTTGCCTTATAAATGGGGTTGGGAGCATCAGTTGTGTTGTGCAGAAGTCAGGTGGACACACAGCTGATAGTCCTACTGTTAGAATTTGTCTAAAAAAAGCAGCTAAGTAAAGAAAAATCATCATTACTTTAAGAAATGAAGTTCAGTCAGTCCGAAAAATTGGCAAAACTTTGAAAGTGTCCCCAAGTGCAGTCGCAAAAACATGAGGACCGCCCCTAGAAAGGAAGACCAAGAGTCACCTCTGCTGCGGAGGATAAGTTAATCCGAGTAACCAGCCTCAGAAATCGCAGATTAGAGAGCAGGTCAATGCCACACAGATTTCTAGCAGCAGACACATCTCTAGAACAACTGTTAAGAGGAGACTGTGTGAATCAGGCCTTCATGGTAAAATAGCTGCTAGGAAATCACTGCTAAGGACAGGAAACACGCAGAAGAGACTTGCTTGGGCTAAAGAACATGAGGAATGGACATTAGAGCAGCGGAAATCTGTGCTTTGGTCTGATGAGTCCAAATTTGAGATCCTTGTTTCCAACCATTGTGTCTTTGTGCGACGCAGAAAAGGTGAACGGATGGACTCTACATGCCTGGTTCCCACCGTGAAGCATGGAGGAGGAGGTGTGATGGTGTGGGGGTGCTTTGCTGGTGACACTGTTGGGGATTTATTCAAAATTGAAGGCATACTGAACCAGCATGGCTACCACAGCATCTTGTAGCAGCAATCTATTCCATCCGGTTTGCGTTTAGTTGGACCATTTATCTTTCAACAGGACGATGACCCCAAACACACCTCCATGCTGTGTAAGGGCTAATTGATCTAGACTGAGAGTAACAGGGTGCCACACCAGATGACCTGTCCTCCATAATCACCGGATCTGAACCCAGTGGAGATTGTTTGAGGTGAGCTGGACCGCAGAGTGAAAGCAAAAAGGACCAACAAGTGCTAAGCATCTCTGGGAACTCCTACAAGACTGTTGGAAGACCATTTCAGATGATGACCTCTGGAAGTTCATCCAGAGAATGCCAAGAGTGTGCAAAGCAGTAATCAAAGCAAAAAGTGGCTACTTTGAAGACCTAGTTTCAGTTGCTTCCCTCTTTTTTGTTAAGTATATAATTCCACATGTGTTAACTCATAGTTTTGATGCCTTCAGTGTGAATCTTTTAAATTTTCATAGTCATGAAAAATTTTTGAATGAGGAGAAGCAAACTTTTTGGTCTGTACTGTATATAAATCGGCATTTTCTGGATTATAAGATGCCCTGGAGTACAAGTTGCACCAGCCATGAAATGCATAATAAAGAAGGAAAAGATATACACTATATTGCCAAAAGTATTTGCTCACCTGCCTTGACTCACATATGAGCTTAAGTGACATCCCGTTCCTAATCCATAGGGTTTAATATGACGTCGGTCCACCCTTTGCAGCTAGAACAGCTTCAACTCTTCTGGGAAGGCTGTCCACAAGGTTTAGGAGTGTGTTTATGGGAATTTTTGACCATTCTTCCAGAAGCGCATTTGTGAGGTCGCACACTGATGTTGGACGAGAAGGCCTGGCTCTCAGTCTCCGCTCTAATTCATCCCAAAGGTGTTCTATCGGGTTGAGGTCAGGACTCTGTGCAGGCCAGTCAAGTTCATCCACACCAGACTCTGTCATCCATGTCTTTATGGACCTTGCTTTGTGCACTGGTGCACAGTCATGTTGGAAGAGGAAGGGGCCAGCTCCAAACTGTTCCCACAAAGTTGGGAGCATGGAATTGTCCAAAATGTCTTGGTATGCTGAAGCATTCAGAGTTCCTTTCACTGGAACTAAGGGGCCAAGCCCAGCTCCTGAAAAACAACCCCACACCATAATCCCCCCTCCACCAAACTTTACACTTGGCACAATGCAGTCAGACAAGTACCGTTCTCCTGGCAACCGCCAAACCCAGACCCGTCCATCAGATTGCCAGATGGAGAAGCGCGATTCGTCACTCCAGAGAACGCGTCTCCACTGCTCTAGAGTCCAGTGGCGGCGTGCTTTACACCACCGCATCCGACGCTTTGCATTGCACTTGGTGATGTATGGCTTGGATGCAGCTGCTCGACCATGGAAACCCATTCCATGAAGCTCTCTGCGCATTGTTCTTGAGCTAATCTGAAGGCCACATGAAGTTTGGAGGTCTGTAGTGATTGACTCTGCAGAAAGTTGGCGACCTCTTCGCACTATGTGCGTCAGCATCCGCTGACCCCGCTCCGTCAGTTTACGTGGCCTACCACTTCGTGGCTGAGTTGCTGTCGTTCCCAAACACTTCCATTTTCTTATAATACAGCTGACAGTTGACTGTGGAATATTTAGGAGCGAGGAAATTTCACGACTGGATTTGTTGCACAGGTGGCATCCTATCACAGTTCCACGCTGGAATTCACTGAGCTCCTGAGAGCGACCCATTCTTTCACAAATGTTTGTAAAAACAGTCTGCATGCCTAGGTGCTTGAATTTATACACCTGTGGCCATGGAAGTGATTGGAACACCTGATTCCAATAATTTGGATGGGTGAGCAAATACTTTTGGCAATATAGTGTATATATTAGTCACACTGGAGTATAATTCGCATTTTTGGGGAAATTTATTTGATAAAATCCAGCACCAAGAAAAGACATGTCATCTTGAAAGGCAATTTAAAATAAAAATAGAATAGAGGCAACAACGGGCTGGATAATTGTACGGTATGCTTACGTTACATGACGCATAAACAACAAACTGACAACGTGCTTGGTATGTTAACATATTAAGAGTTATTCAGATGACTATAACATAAATAACATGCTAACAAGTTATCAAACCATGCCTGTCACTCCAAATGACTAAATCCAATAAAATCTTCATTCTTGGTGTCACTTTTAAACAACTCTGCTAACTCAAGACTTTCTTTCTGCTGCTCAATTACCGTTTTCGGTTGCATATTTTTCTACTTGCGGCTTTCAATCTGCAGAATTTGATTCTACTTTTCGGTGCCATTTTTGTTAAGCCCTTCTCCGATGTTTTTATAAGTTAACGCCAATGTTTAAATTATGAAAACTATAGTCCAGAAAAACGGTATTTTAACATAAGTGTGTATAACCATACTGCAGTCATTGAATTTGTTTGTTGGAAGCAAAGCTAAAATGTTTGTCTCTGCCTAAGAGAAACACCAGTTTTACTAGTAGTTAGTTAGTTAGTTGACCTTTTAGATCTTGTTAGACATTGGCTAAGGATGTCTCTTATCACAGCGGCAAGTTCTTTTTCTCTTAAGGACAAAGTATTTCTAATAGCTAATCAGTTACCATGTATCCAATCATATAACCAGATCATATCTTGCTCACTAGAGGAGATTTTGCTCTTTCACAAAAGGTCCTGGATGAGTTTTTGAATCACAATTGTGATATAAGATTACTTCATGCTATTGATTATTCTCCAGTAGAGCAATCCTATTTTTTTTGTAACAGTTTCTCCTATTCTTGTTGTCATAGATAAAACATATTGTCACCATGGGAAGAGAAGCTTGTAATTAAGTTGTTTGTGTTTTTTTTTTATCCTATAAAAATCAGCGCTATTGATCACCCTTTAGATCTGTCATTTGTTTCCAAATCCAAATATATTTATCCTCATTGCTGGTGCAGTTTTCCTACTTCAGTTTTTCCTTTCCCCAAACTTTTTTTAAATGGAATAGGTCTGTTGAGTAGCACAAGATGTTGTTATCCTAATAGATACCTAAGGCACTGACGAGACACCCTTGGGTTCTCAAGTGGGTGCTCTCCTTCTTGGGTGTTTCGCTGATAGGCCCACGACATCTCCAGAGGGTTCAGCAGTGAATCCCAGCGTCCCAGGTTCACTCCCATCAACCATCACACGCTGGAGCCCCAGGCCAGGTCCTTCCTCCTGGTCCACAGCCACTGGCTCCCCTTTTCAGCGGCCTTGGAGAGGTCCTTGATTGCCTGCCTGTGGGTCTTCCCTCGCAACCCCATCTCCCTGAGCATCCTAGATGTTGAGGTGGCTATAATAGAATAGAAAATAGAATAGAAAATCCCTTTATTGTCCTACAATGGGGAAATTTTGGTGTTACAGCAGCAAAAGGTTATAGCAAAGTGGTCACACAATGTGGACCTTAGAAAAGTGTATGAAAATAAACAAATAGAATATTGTATTGTACAGTGTTTTTACAATATGAATACTCTGGAGAATAAATAATCAATTAACAGCTTTGGACATTTTTACTGTAATGGTTATTTTGAAATAGTAGCAACATAAGAGATGTGCAGAAATAAAAGCAACAAGTTATTTAACCTACTGAAACAGATGCTGTACAAAAATCATTATGAATCTGACAACTTATTGAGGTTGTGGTCTTACATCTGCTGTTAGGAAGGATCTGTGATAGCGCTCCCTGGGTCATCTCTGTTAAATAATCTCTCCCACATGTGTTGGGAGAGATTATCTAACAGATATGTTAATTTAGTTTGTGTCATTTTTACCCCATTTACACTACCCTTGCAAAACTGTGCCGAGACCTGTCTGAGCTCAGTAACTGAGATAACTTACTGTGTGTAAATGGAAAGCAAACTGAACCGGGCACCGAGCTAGACACAACGGAACCGAGGCAACTGCAGATAGCCGGTTCCAGCAGAACTGCTCATTTCCCTTCTGGGCTGCACATCGGTTTACCCCTATTCACACAAAAGGGGTCATGCGCGCAGGCAGAGCAGCCTCCGGAAGTCGCTTCTGGCTGCACAACACAAAACAGAAGAAGAAGAACAACTAAGTTAAGCCGACTTTCTCAAGTAAATCCACGAAAGGTTCATTTTAAATAATGGTATTTTAAATAATAACACCCAAGTACAGCAATAATAATCAAGCATAACTTTTCTGGATGTGACGGGCGCCGCCATTTGATTTGCTTGATTCCCTCCTTCTTTTCGCTCTTTCTTTCTTGTGTTTTATGGCGGCAGCAAACAACTTTTGGTATTACCGCCACCAACTGCTTGATTTCCTTCAATACGCTGGTAATACCGCGAGATCGCCTTCTCAATACCAGGGAGGCGCAGGAGTCGTAGGAACCGTGATAGCCTGATGCGTAAATGTATCGCCAGAACCAGTTTTCCTCGGCGCCTGCTAACTGATCCTCGAGCGCCGGAATCTTCATTCTCGCATGGATCTCTTCTCAAGGTAGTGTAAATATATGCGCGCATGCAGGTATTTATGAGAATAAGGTTGTCTTAATGTTATGGGATAATCCTGCTGTGTGTGGTGTGTTAAGAGTGATCTGGTTTTACTAGTCCGACCTCAAATCAAAGGTATCTAACATGTTAGATTGACTTGACCCGAGAGACTCTGGCGTTTTAGATGTTCAAAGAGCACAGGCAGGGACACAGTCTGTTCCATTACTGGGGACCGCCTCTAAATTCTTCAATACTTTTGTACCATGTGTATAACATTGTATTATTAAGTATAAAAATTAGGAGATGAGAAAATATCATGAATTGACTACTGTTTTAGTGGAAGTGAAAGGAAGTAGAATAATGTTGACAAAGGATGAACTAGGAATGCTCTTAAAGCGTTAGTGCAAGTACCCTAGAAGGACTGTTTGGGTCAGCTACCGCCTTCTCTCCCCCGCTCACACCTTCGGTCTCCTTGGCAGACTTTCCCGATATACTGCTGTCCTCCTTCCAGCCTGCTGTGGCCCCTCCTCAGAGCTCCATTTGCCCAGCAGATTTCTCCAATCTACCGCTGTGCTCCTCCACTCTCCCCCTGAGCTATCATCATGTGCCAGTGTTCTTGCACTGGTTTCCTGCTTCTCCTGTCTGATCTCCAGAATGCAGTCTCACCTCTGTTGTCGGGTTGGTTTATCCCCCCGTTTTGGGCGCTCAGACCGTAACAAACATGGAACACGCACAGAAACAAAAACACAACGTCCTGCCTTTATAATGACTGGCCAGTTGCCTTTATTGGCCAATCGCGTGAAAATCTGCCATTTTCAGAGCACTGCCGTTTGACTGGTGAAAGTCTAAACACAGAAGACTTTATGGTGCCAGGGAGAGTTTTTTTTTTGTTTTGTTTTTTTATGGCAGAAATATTTCGACTTTCTGTAAGTACACCACGGCCAGCTGCTCTGCACAGGCCTTCAGGACTTTGTCATTAAGGCTGCATGGCCTCTAAGGAGCTGTGTATGTCACCTGTACTTCAGCCTCTTTTGGATTAAGGAGGCATTTAAACATATGTATCTGTTGTTCTGGTCAAATCTGGTGTGGAACCTGTTGAAGTTGTCTAGAAGGACAGCGTCTTGGACCTCAGTTATTCTGTAGTTAGTCATTGACCTAATTCCCTGGCACGTGCTTCTCATGTTTTCCCTGTAGCAGCTCAAGTTTCTGGGTATAACTCCTCTTAGAAGCCCTCAAAGATTTTTGGAGCTCATACAGGGACATTTTTATACAGTATATCTCTAGATTTGAAGGATGAACCCTGTGCTCTGATTATGCTCCACACATCGACATTAAACCAGCTTTTGGATTGAGAAAAACAGAAGTTCACCAGCCAGTATTGCTGCTAACAGGGCTAATGGCGTCCATGCGGCCTGAAAATGTTAACGCAGTCCCTGAAGAATAACATAAGTATTTCTAACATAATAGTTGTAAAAACTAAATTCTGACTTTGTTGTACCTCTTTGGGGGTCCGTTGTCTGAGCCATGCTCAAAAAACATTGCCATCGGAGCAAATCATGGATGTACAGCTGTGTGGTTAAAATTGATGTGACAGAAAATTAAAATAGGGCTTCTTCCTCACACCTGACTGAGCTTAAGCTGCTTTGGGATTAATATAAATTAAGACCATGGTTCAGATTTTTTTGTGTTTTTCTGCACAAGTATGCACAGCTGTAGGCTGAAATGCTTATTTAAATAAGCTTACGCTTACAGCAAGAAAAATTATAGGTATGAAAACTCCAGCAACTGCTCTAATGTAGAATGGGATTGATCCTTGTATCTATTCAGTAGCACCATTAAGCTTAGTGATAAAATGTTAATCTGTATCTTCTGCTGGTGAGACTGAAGGCCACGATGTTCTTGCTTGAGGGAAGCAAGCACTCCAATATCCTGGCTTGCAGAAAAACTTTCAAATCATTTCCAAAACATTAATTCCAACTCCAGGGCATGTGTTGAAATGCCTCAGCTTGAAAGTATCTGGACAGCTTTACTTAAGCAACTTATCTCTTTTTAGATTTTTGCTTCAGTGTTTTTTTCTTTTCTTCTTCTTTTTTCTTTTTACCCAAACAGTGGAAACTGCTTGGTCAGAAATGTCCCTTGATCTGGTAACAAATGAAATAATTCCCATCAGGGTATTATTTCATTTGCTTCTAAGTTAATCAACTTCCGTCATGAATTTTCATTACCTGATCCTACAGTATGAACCAATACTCAGACAGGGCCAGAAATTGAAGCACCTGACATGAAAGCTAACTA
>JAGKQL010005338.1:0-11689 GCA_018398635.1 Cyprinodon brontotheroides
TTTTAGAAGCATAACAACTTCTGTAACAGGCCTAAGAAACTTTTTGGCAGTCCCATCCTTGACAACTTTGACCTCAATCCTGCGTATCTTTCCATCACTGCCTGGGAAGGTGTCTGTGATGAGAGCCATGGGCCAATCGTTGCGGGATGTCCGATCATCCTTCAGCAAAACTACATCACCCTTTTCGATGTTAGGACTTGACTCTTGCCATTTGTGGCGAAGTTGTAGTGTGTGCAGGTATTCGCGCTTCCAACGAGTCCAGAATTCATCAGCCAATCTTTGAACTTGGCGCCACTGTTGCTTATACAGGTCTTTCTCTGTGAATATCCCTGGAGGAGATAAAACACTCTGCTTTTGAGTGAGAAGCATTGTTGGGGTAAGTATCTGTGGAACATCTGGATCTGAGGAAACTGAAACTAGAGGTCTTGAGTTGATGATGGCTGTTACTTCTGCCATCAGGGTGCACAAGACTTCATGAGACAAGCTTGAGGCAGGAGTACGCTTTATCGTATTGAGCAGTCTGTATATCTTTGGCGTATCTCCATCCGCTCCTACACACCCAGGCGTGAGAAGAGAGGTGGGCTGGAATACCTGCAACTTTACCGTTTGTGTGTACCTCTGAACTTCGATGCTCTTCTCAACGCTAATTTCATGGAACTGCGCCTGCGCACCAGCCAAAATTTGTCCCACAGCTGAGGTAGCTTTTGAAGGACCACGATGCGAATCTTCTTAAGGTTGATGAAAGCAGCGGCAGTGTCTAAAAGACTCGAGCGACTTCTATGTGGACTGGTCGTGTGCTCATGCAAGCGAAGAGTACAGCCCAGCGCTTACTCTGAGCCAAATTTCCTTTTGTGCGCCTTCGGGCTGTCAATACAATCCGCTGACCGGAAAACATCCAGACCTGTGTAGGTAAAGCGTGGGGAAGTGCTCAGTCTTTCTCGAGGGAGATCGGACATCTTTTGCTTCTCTCTTTTTCCTCAGTGCTTTCGGCAGATGACACATGCATGAAGAACCGCTCGGTATGCAGCGCTTGGCACCAGCAAGCTGGCTTCCACGGTGCTCGAACGGCAACCTTCAGTAGAACAGTCCGACCTTTGATGCTCAACCTGCTCAGCATAGTGCCCGACAGGCGGTACCGTATGCCACGGTGTTTTCCTAAAAGAATAAGTGGATGCTTTTCTCTGTCACTTAAATCAGCAAGTGTAAGCCTGCCTCCAATCCTTAGCAGTACCCCCGGAATCCACGGTCAGATTTAGCTTATTGGCGGGCCGCAGAACTGGCCTTCAGGAGAGCCCCGCCACTATTACAGTGCTTCTAGCCAAAATAATTGCTGTTGTGGCTTTCGACAACTCCTCCCTGTCAAAAGGTTTTGGACACCAGTGCCAAACCATTGCATGCTGTGGTCTTTGGTGGGTCCTTCTTGTAAGGAGTGAGCTGCATGAGTCTCCAGCAGTTGCAATTGCCTCTCCTGTGAAAGACTTCCATGAAATAGCCCTTTTGCAAACCTCTCAGGGTTTAGTTGGTTGACCTTCTTGACTTGTGACACAGCTTGTTACTTGTTGTCGGATTTGCTAGCATCAGAATCTGGATTGATGAGCTCGCCAGCATGTCTCCTGCCGCTCACTGGTTGTCTCCGATTTGCATAAGAATGCTGGACCTGTGAACCAACTAGTTGCAGTGAGCTTTGGAGCTTGGACTGACCTAGAAGCATGGTCAGCTGGGTTATGCTCTGTAGGCACATACTTCCATTGGTTTGGTTCTGTAGACTGCCGGATTCGCTGAACCCTGTTGTGGACATACACATAAAAGCGTTTTGACTGATTATGAATATAGCCCAGCACCACTTTACTGTCACAGTAGAACGTGACAGCATCAACTTGAATGTTGATCTCTTGAACAATGAGTTCAGCCATTTCTACGGCTAGCACTGCTGCACAGAGTTCTAATCTGGGTATGGTTAGTTCAGTTGGTGGTGCAAGTCTAGCTTTTCCAAAGACGAACCCCACATGTATCTGGCCATTTTCATCTGTAGTCTTCAGGTATACTACTGCACCAATGGCTTTGGTCGAGGCGTCTGAGAAAACGCATAACTCCTTTCGTCTGGCATTGGAGCATGAAGTAATGGTATAAGCTCGAGGGATGTAAAGATGTTGCAATTCCTGTAGCGAATCTCTCCACGCCTCCCAAACCTCAGATTTGTCTTGAGGGAGTGGGCTGTCCCAGTCAGTTCTGTCCAGCGTGAGCTCCCTTAGCAACAATTTGCCCTGAATGGTCACAGGAGCAACAAAGCCAAGAGGATCGAAGAGACTATTTATTGTTGAAAGGACACCACGTCTTGTAAATGGCTTGTAATTGATGGAGACTTGGAAGGTGAACATATCTTTTTTGATGTCCCAACTCAATCCGAGGCTTCGCTGTGTGGGTACTGCATCTCCATCCAAGTAAAGCTCTTTAATGTCCTTAGCATGATCTCCGGCTGGAAAAGCTCTTAAGACTTCAACACTGTTGGATGTGATCTTGTGAAGTCTCAAGTTTGACTCTGAAAGAGATGCTTGGGTTTTCTGTACCAAAGAAATTGCCTCTTTTTCTGTAGGTGTGGAAACAAGACCATCATCTACATAGAACTCCTGTTCTACGAAGTGCCTTGTGTCTGACCCATACTGCTGTTCTCCTTTCATTGCTGCTCTTCTGAGACAGTACGTTGCCACAGCTGGAGAAGGGCGGTTGCCAAATACATGAACCCTCATTCTGTACTCGATGATGTCCTTGCTGGGGTCATTATCTCGGTACCAGAGGAAACGTAAGTAGTCTCGATGATCTTCTCTTACAACAAAACAATGAAACATCTGTTCGATGTCGGCCATGACTGCCACTTGCTCTCTTCTGAAACGAATCAGAACTCCCAAAAGACTATTATTCAAGTCTGGTCCGCTGAGTAGCACATTGTTTAGGGAGATGCCATTGTACTGAGCACTTGAATCAAAGACAACCCTGATTTTGTCAGGTTTTCTCGGATGATAGACCCCAAACATCGGCAAGTACCAACATTCTTTGCCTTTAGGTAATAGGGATGCTGGCTCCGCATGATTATTGTCAAATATCTTTTGCATAAAGGCAATAAACTGGCTTTTCATTTTTGGCTTGCGCTCTAATGTACGCCGTAGTGAAGAGAGGCGGTTCATTGCTTGCTCACGATTGTTGGGCAAAGGCGGCCTGGGGGACTTGAATGGAAGTGGAGCCACCCAACTGTTATACTCATCCTGGAAAACCTCATTGTCCATTATTTGCAGAAACTGTTTGTCTTCCATGGATAAGGCGGGTTTATTATCATCTGCTGTTCTCTTAAAGACTGTAAGGCCAAGTGAGTCATTGTCCACCACAGCGGAATGGTAACAATGAGATAGTTCCTTGATTGTGCTAAAGTTGACTGTTTGCTTGAGATGGACATGGTTTTCACAGGGTCTAAACAATGAGGGTCTTCCATCTTCTAGTATGTTTGTCTTATAGTTGTGAACAATGGGCTTATGGACCTTTCCCAAGCACACGTCACCCACTAACACCCAGCCAAGGTCAAGCTTTTGTGCAAAAGGAGCATCACCGGGACTATTAATCTGCTGTCTCACCTTGTGAACCCGAAGAATGTCTCTGCCCAGCAGGAGAAGAATCTGTGCATCATTGTCTAGTGGTGGAATTTCACTGACGAGGCTCTTTAGGTGTGGATGATGAAAGGCAGCCTCTGGTGTTGGTATTTCATCACGATTGTCTGGTAAATCGTCGCACTCGATCAGTGTTGGGAGTGGAAAGCTGATTCCATCATTTACTGCCTCAATTTGGAAGCCATTTGCTCTCCTGCCAGAGGTCGATGCTAAGCCAGCACAAGTCTTCAGGGTGTAGGGATATGAGCCTGCTTCAATTTTAAATAAGTTGAAAAACTCTGTCCTAGCCAGAGATTTGTTGCTCTGGTCATCGATCATAGCGTACATTTTGATAGCTAGTTGTGGTTGCCCTTTTGGGTAGACCTTGACAAGACATATCTTTGAACAGGATGTTGTCTTAAGGCGGTTGCCACAAACTTTGGTGCACAGAGGACTTACAACTGATCCTGGTGAACTTTCCTCCTTTTCATACTCCCCGCCGTCATCGGCCACAGGACTTGAACTTTTGGTGGACCATTGCGGTGGACCAGGGTGGAGGGCTGTGATGTGCTTCTCACTGTCACATTCATCACATCTCAGTATAACTTTGCAGTCACGGGCGAGATGAGTGGTGGATGAGCAGCATTTAAAACAGATTCCTTGATCCTTCAAGTAAGCCTTGCGTTCGTCTATGGTTTTTAGCCTAAAACCACGGCACTTCTTTAAGGGGTGAGGTTTGTTATGGATGGGGCAAAGCTTGGCCACTTCATCTTTTAGCAGTGCTTCATTTTGTTTAACTCCAGAGGAGACTCTGGTCTTGTGCACACTGAGACTGGTGTTCTGATTTTTATGTGATGTGAGTTTGGATTTTCTATTGTGGAGCTGTTTCGAAAAAGGCAAAGCTGGGATCGTTTCTTGTTTTGGCTTGGTAGCAAATGAAGGAGGTGAAAAAAGGAAAAGGGGGTAACCAACCTTATGATCCCTCTTTTATACTTTGATCCTTGGGTGATCCATTTTTCTTGCAGGTTGTATGGCAACTTTTCAGGATGGTTTTGATGCCACGAGCAGTGTCAAGTATGCCAAGCGGGTAAATAGCCACCATCCTCCTTTGCTGAGAGTAGCTCCATTAATAGATCCCAAACTCTCTTAACTGCGGTTATCTTTGTTTTGTGATTTTAGGAAAGCTGTCCAACTTCTTGAAGAGCACTTTTTCTATGACTTCTGGAGCACCATATTAATATTCATTCATCAGCCTGTCCCAGGTCATTTTTAGTGCAATGATTGGGTTGTCAATATGTACTGCTCTTGGCGTTTGACATATTCAAGACTCCTTACCAAACCACTTTGAGATTAGTCTAACCTGTTCACTTTGGCAGTGAGAAACCTTTTATGGTGTTAAAGAAGGCAGATTTCCATGCTCCAGGCGACTCTGGGCAATCATCAAAATGTGATAAACCAGTGCTCTTTATGTAAGCAAATACTTTGCCATGTTCATCATTACGGAAGACTCAGGTTGGTTGGTGTGTGAGAGGTGTCAGAATATGTGGAAAGGTTAACTTGGTATTTGGATTGAAGTGCATTACAGTTTGATTCTGTAGCGCACCCCATTTTGAGCTTGAAAGTAGTCCCCCTAGCTAGCTGGAGCTTCTGTGTGGCTGAGATGTGAGTGGTCCGGATATGTAGGTGCCTCTGAACTTGGTTGGGGCTGGAAATGATAAGGGCCAGCAGTCTTTCACAACATAATCATCTTCATTAATGTACTTGGTAGGTGAAGGCAGAAGTACTGTCAATGGGATACTCTGATATCTGGGATGAATTGACAGATTTAGGGCAGTGGTTAAGCTGCCTAGTTTGGTTTTTGATGTAATCACTTACTGCGCTCATGAGTTTCTGCACCATATCCGGGAGCTTTTCCAACTATTTTGATCTTCTGCACTCTACTTCTGCTGCTTCCCGAAACTTCAGCTTGGCGATAGCAGCTGCAGCTTCTTTCAAGATTCCAGTGCTTCAAGACTGGCCTAGTCTTGCTTTGTCAACTTTAATGCTGATCTCTCTCTGCCAGGTACGAACAAAACAAGTGCACGAGCTTAGCTTCTGCTTTGGCCCTGGCGGCGTTATGCTGCAGCACTGACTGATGATGCACTTGGCACGAACTTGAACCAGTACTTTACTGCGCTTTGATGCTCCATCTACAGGAGGCTTCCGCGTCTTTCAGTCTTGCACCTGCGATTATTGTTTGCTTCATCCATATCTGTTAATGTAGCGCTTTAATCCTGTTAAGCCAGCTGCAATCACGTCTTTTTACTATTCTGCTCTCCTTGTGTGTGTCTAACACAATTCAGCAGTAAGCCTAACTCCAGTTGAATGAATATGTGAGTCAGGATGTAGCTTCCTTAGCTCCGCTTTATTTCTCTGAATCACGCATACGCTATAACATGGAGTAAAACTGTAAAACAGAAATAAAATACCTACTTTTAGTTTAATACTATCATTAGAAAACATTGTACACACTACTTAGAATTCTGTTAACTTTAAAGTAAACTAACATAAACCCATAGGCATCATGCAGCAAAGTCAAACCACATTTACTGTAAACATTCTCCACAAATAAGACTGTTAACAAATTCTACTATTGAATATTAAATCAAAACTTACAGACGGTGATGTCGATGGCATAAACAGAAGGCAGATTGCAGTAGATGACATTTCTAACATGTGACTGACTGAAAACTAAACAAGATTGCTCACTTCCTGTTTTTCCTGCCCAAGCTCACCTTCAAAATAAGAGGCTTAACAGTTTGAGTAAATTAACAACAAATCCCTGTCTTACAAGAAATTATTTATACTGATATGGACTGGGTGATGTGTTAGGAACAAATGGATGCCACATTATTTGATGGAAATGAAAATGATCAACCTGAGGGCTGATTTCAAAGACACCCCAAAAATTACAGTGAAAAAATGATGCGGCAGGCTAGTCCATTTTGCTGAAATTTCATTGCAGCAACTCAAAATGGTATTCAATAATTTGTATGGCCCCCCACGTGCGTGTATGCATGCCTGACAACATGGGGGCATGCTTCTAATGATCTCCTCCCAGATCTAGAACAGGGCATCACTGAGCTCCTGGGCAGTCTGAGGTGCAACCTGGCGGCATCGGATGGATGGAAACATAATGTCCCAGAGGTGTTCTATCTGATTTAGGTAAAGCTAGCATGGGGGCCAATCAATGGTATCAATTCCTTCATTCTCCAGGAACTGTCCGCCTACTCTCACCACATGAGGCATTGTCGTGCACCAGGAGGAACTCAGGACCCACTGCACCAGCATAGGGTCTGACAATGGGTGCAAGGATTTCATCCCGATACCTAATGTCACAGGCAGCATAATGTTCTCTACGGCTTCTCCAGACCCTTTCACGTCTGTCACATGTGCTCAGGTTGAACCTGCTCTCATCTGTGAAAAGCACAGGGCGCCAGTGGCGGACTTGCCAATTCCGGTGTTCTGTGGCAAGTGCCAATCGAGCTCCATGGTGCGCACAGGGCCCAATATAGGATGTCGGGTTCTCAGGCCACCCTCGTGAAGTCTGTTTCTGATTGTTTGGTCAGAGACATTCACATCAGTGGCCTGCTGGAGGTCATTTTGTAGGGCTCTGGCAGTGCTCCTCCTGCTCCTCCTTGCACAAAGGAGCAGATACTGGTCCTGCTGATGGGTTGTAGGGCTGGGCGATAATTCAATAACGATATACGATAGACGTGTGGCGCAATAAAAAAAAGAGTGTCGATAAAAGTTCGATAAAGAAACGCAGTTTTCCTTCCTTCTCGTTGTAGCCTGTCACGTAGGTTTATGCTAGTCACTACTTCCTCCTAACCGATCGCAATTGGCACGCCGTCACAAAGCGCCGCCCTCTCAAACCACAACACAGAGCACATGAAGATATCGCAGCAAGGAGAGGCGGAGGAAATTTTTCCAAAGAAGGGTTTTTGTAGTTCGCCAGTTTGGCAGTATTTTGGTCATGGCAAGTCGGACAAAAAACAAACCAAAGTCATCTGTAAAATGTGTAGAGAACCAGTGAAAACGAAGTCTGATAACACAAGCAACTTTTTTTTTTATCATCTCAACCGCTCACAGGAGTACGATTCCTCCGAGGAATCTTCGGGAATTTCGGGAAAAACAAAAAAAAAAACGCACACAAAAAAAAAAAAAAAAAAAAAAAAAAAAAATATATATATATATATATATATATATATCAGGGATCAGACGATTTATGAAGACCGTCAGAATCGTTCGGTTCGACTGTCTCGGTTCGGTTCGCGTGTGTTTCGTTCGGTTCATGCGCTCCTCCTTTTTCTCATAGAGGAAGCGATTACACTTCAGAGCAGAAGGTGGCAGTGCTGCGACCAAAAATCGTGATAGTAGTAAACAAGAAGAAGAAGAAGCAAAGCAGCGTAGCCGGGTGTAGCAGGGAAAAAAATCAGTTGTTGTGGAGAATTGTGTGGGTATGGCGAGTGGGAAAGAACAGGAGTTGGAAGACGCGCCAGCAGCACTTTATAGGTAACTGCAACATGTCATGCTAACCCCGAAATCCCTCATACTCCATCAGCAACCCCCGCTCCGCCCCGCTACGATCCAGACCGGCTGCTCAAAGCAAAGCCTCCACTGTGGATTCGTCTGCTCCCAACTGAGTCCCTTGGAGATGTTATTGTGCATGCACGTTTTGATTAAATGCTAAGCAGCAAAACATACAGAAATGATCCAGGGTTTCCGCGGATCATTTAAAACCCCGACAATCCCTCATTTTTGGGGGGATTTCCGTCATTAATTTCATAAATTTTTATGGGATTTCGGTGTAACAATCAACATGTATCGAATCGAACCGAAAACCGTGACCAGAAACCGTGAATCGAACCGAATCGTGGATTTTGTGAACCGTTCCACCCCTTATATATATATATATATATATATTACCAGTCCGAGCCTGAATCGCACCGACGTGAAAAAATCTCAGGAAACAAACTGAATGGTTATAGCTTCTTTACTGCAGTTTTGTGCCTTTAAAAGGGCCATTTGTAAAAAAATAAATAAGATATATTAATAAATATAAAAGATCAGCTGTGCTACTGTTGTTTCACAGATTACTTTTTAGTTCACCCAGAAGTCTATATTGCCCCCCATTAGGCTCCAAGCTGAATGAAAATGATCTATGCTACTTTTTCAGTGCTGCTGCATTTTTACAGGTAAAACTATTGTTTGCGCCGATTTGGTTTTTAAGCTAGAATAATTTTTATTACCACAGATGACTGGTAGACTTTAGTGCTCTGCTCTTTTCCTGATATAAAAATATTGCAAAACCTCACATGTCATTCATGTGCTGGCATTTAATTTAATAGTGGGCATGTTTACCTTATATTTTTTTTTTGGTTGGTTGCCATGGCAGCGCTCCGAAGCAGCAGCCAAAAACGGCTCCTCTCGACGATTTCGATAACTTCAAATACTATGCCGCTTAATACGATACAGACTAGACATCAAACCCGCATCTATAATCGCCAATGCCTGCTGGAGCTATGGTCACAAATGTTTTAAATCCAGATAATTTTGACTATTTAAAAAGCTGCGGAGTGCTACGGACGGATGTAAACAAAACCACAGCGGAACGTAATTGCCGAAGGAAGAGATGTGCGAGACGGAGAAATGCTGCAGATGGGGGCTAACTGCAAAACTAAGGGGAAATCCCCACAGACCTCTGCTTCCATCAGTCCTGCTCTCCAACGTCCGCTCGTTGGATAACAAGATTGATAATCTCCGACTGGAACTGTCTTCAAGAAAGGAGATATGTAACTGCTGAACCATCATTCTGACGGAGTCATGGCTGCATCCAGAGATATCGGACAATGCTTTTAGCCTGGAGGGGCTAACGCTATACCGAGCCGATAGGAATAAAGAACTAGGCAGTAAGACTCTGTGTGGTGAGCTATGTATTTACAACAACAACAGCTGGTGTAAAATGCTAGCTCAGTCTCCAGCTTCTGCTCTCCAGACATTGAGTTTCTGACTGTTAACTGCAGGCCGTTCTATCTGCCCAGAGAGTTCAGTGTGGTTGGTATTATTACCCCAGTGCTAAAACTAAAGCGGCCATAAAGATTCTTTACCAGGCTACACAGAGGGTGACATGATTTCGGACCAAGACTCTGGCGCAGCAGCACTATGTGCGACAGGAGAACAGAGTTTACTTGAAGGGTTTTTATTATTCAGACTGGAAGCAGAGTAAGCAGGAAATCCAATGCGGTGTTTCACTGCAAAACAGGTAAAGTGATAGGTGATAAGAGGGTGGACAGGCAGGTGAGCTCGATTTTAGAGAATCTTGGAAGGAAGCTTTTTTGGGTAGGAGTGGAAAGTGCCAGGAGCCAGCCTTCAGCAGGAGGTAAACTAAAAGGGAATCAGAGAGACAGGACTGGTAAGTAAGAGGATGAAAACAAGTTCAGGTTTTATGGCGGTTGGCAGACTTGTTAAAAGTGCATTACTGCCACCAACTGATAAGGAGTTGAGCAAGGAAACAGGAAACGACTCACCCGCAGAAAAAATAAAATAAAAAATATTTTCCGAACTGTTAACCTAAACCCAACATAATAAATACTTAATGAAATTCGTCCTCATAATTTCTAATTTATCTTTAAGTTATCGTCACCCAGTTTAAATCTCTAACTTCAAGATAATTTTCTTCAGCTTTCACTATTATTTTGATTTTTTCGGGTTTCCTTCCTTCTGTCGTCTGAGCATTACAGTCAATCACTTCAACCATCAAAAGAACAAAATCTTTCTTTTTTACACTAAATGAGTCTTTTTCAATTTTGGGACGCTGTTCCAGAGGTTTTGAACTTGTCATTTGCTGAACTGTTGGTTTGGGTCTTTCTGACTGGGATGTGTGTGACAATTGATACAAACTTTTTACTGCTGTAACACAACAATTTCCCCATAGTGGGAAAAGGGATTTTCTATTAGATTCTATTCTATATTGTGCGTCAAGGCAAGATATATGCAAATGTCTTCCAAGAAATTAACAAGTAATACATTTTTTTTTCGCAAAAAATGATTTTGTCCAGGTTTAGCTGCTGAACAGCTTAGTTTGAGAAACAATGTGTTTAGAATGATCCAAGTTTCCCCAATTAATCATTGCTATTTTCTGGAATTTGCGTGGATTTCATATGAGGACAATATTTGAGAAAATAGAAAGGGGATACAGAATTCAGCATGTTTGACATTCTAAGTTTAAGAAATAAAGTTTATAATTATGTATAGGATCGTGTTGACAAAAATGCTATCACTGAGCAGAGATTATATTCATCGGACACTGACTGTAGCACATCGACTAAAACCTGTCTCTATAAAACAGAAAATCATATTCATTTTAATGTATCTGTGTCATGTTGGGGTCTAATCTTCTAACCCACATGCAGAAACACTCAGGAGACGGTAAAAGTTAAAAGGTTTATTGACATTGTTTCCAGAGAAATGTGAACGGCGTCTTGGTTCGTCAGGCTGATCACGGGAGGTAAGCAACTAGAGGAGGACAGATCGGTTAGAGTGGATCCAGGAAACTTGCGACAGTTTTCTACAGGAGTTGACTGATCACCAGATATGTCAGGATCTGAGAGGCAGAAGAACACAGAGTCAGAGAGGTTCTCAAAAAATCAGGAAAATCAGATCAGATTTAGCTGCTTCAGGTTTGCTGGTACCATTACTGGCAAACACTCTGGCAGGGAAGTGTCAGCCTCCTCCTCCTTAAAGGAATAGTACACCCAAAACATGATTAGCCTTCATTTTCTACTCACCCCCATGCTGAACAACACTCTGGAGTACTTTTTTGATATCTCAAATGCATCTGGAGATCTGGGAGGCTTCTTTCTGTCTGCTGACATTCAAATAATGGAGGTCTATGGCGCCCGAGACAGAAAGGTCCATAAAAGTCCACAAAAAACGTGTCAATATTCCTCCATACTGGTCGTCCAATGTATTCCAAGTGTCCTGAGTGGGTAGCATCCAGAATTTACTCGAAA
>JAGKQL010005339.1:0-12605 GCA_018398635.1 Cyprinodon brontotheroides
AGGCACCCAAACACCCTACACTCCAGAAATGGAAAGTATTAATGACTGAAACTGTATCATAAGAGGTTTTGCTGTCTAGATTAAGAGGCAAAGGGCATGTGATGTTAAGCAATTGGGATTTTTTTCAAGCGTACCTGACTTATTAATAGTGGCTTTATTATAAGATTGGCAGGAATGTGAGCATTACAGTTTCAATCTTGCTATTGTTATAATATTTGTATATTAGACATTACATTTTTCCCTTTATCATCCAGGAGCACCTTTTATTTTAACTTTAATTGTCTGACCGCGTGTTGTACGCTTTTATTTTCTGCATATTATACCATGTAAGCTTTGTACCTTATTTGTTTGATTGTTTAAATAAAAAAACTTAAATCCTTTAAATAAGTTGGAGCTTGGAGATGTTTAAGTTTTGGTTCATTTCCTGCAGGATCCCACGGTGCAGATTAAATGACTTCATGAGAGGAGATCTGAACCTGCAGCTGCTTCTGGTTTACGCAAAACTTTAGTTTTAGTCCTGAAACATTCAAACATATCAGTGGATCATAGCCAGCAGAGCAGATAAGCATCCAAGGTTCCTGCATGAATCCACGGATGGGTTTTTCCAATTTGGATGTTAAAGATGAAGTCATCTTTGAAGAAGATGAGTGAAGCATGCTGCTGTTATCAGATCTGAACGGATAGTAACTCTGGGAAAGCACGCAGCTTAACGCTCAGATTGCAGACACATGGAAACGCTCAGCAGCTGATTTGGGTCTGTGGCTTCAGTGAACCTCCAGGCTCTGTCTGGTGATAAGGCAGAAAGCAGCGGTCAGGAACAGCAATAGAACAAGAATCATCACTCATTTTCTAATACATGTGGTCACATCAAAACAGACGAAGAGGAGTCACTTTTTTCATTTTTATTGAAAAAAAACTCACAACAGTAATCAGTGAATATAAAACGAAAAGTGTTCAAACATCAAAATCTCACAGAAAGTCAGGAAACTGCAACAGAACCTGCTCCAGAACCACGTAGATGATCCTGTTTTTATTGGACTTATGGAAATCAAAAAAATCATGCATTATGTTATAAAAATTTTCAAGCTTGGATGAAATTGTCTGAAATTGTTCTAAGGCTTTGATATTATTTCATTACTTGGTTATGAAGTTCCGTAAAAATCTGAATATCTGGAGCATCCAAAACATTTTATCACACATTAGAATGACAAGAATGTTATTGTATTTAAAATAGGTTTTATAACAGAACACCTCAAACTGGAGGGATATTGATTATAATTTACATTTTCTTTTATAAAACAAAATTATATTTTATTTATTAACCACAAAAACTCTGTTCCAGGTGGTGCTGATTTCCTTACCTGGCAGCTTGTCCATTTAAAAATGATTGTAAGATTGTAAAATTGTTTTCAAGTCATTAAATCACCTCCCAGTCCAACATCTCTGATGTTTTATTGTCCGACCTTGTTCTCTTAGATCAGTCAACTTTTTAACCTTGAACCAGAACCTTCTGGGTTCTAAGCTCTGGAACGATCTGTTGCTGTAAAGGCAGAAAAACCTGACTCCCTGGTGTCCAAAAGTTTTACATTTTCATTTGATTTTAAATTCTAAAAGGTTCTATTTGTTGATTATAATTTGCTTATATATTTAAAGAACCTCAGCCACTGACTTTGTTTTGAGTGCTTTAAAAATGGGGTTAATTAAAAAGTCAGATAAAAAAGTCACTCTGTGTTTTGGTCCTTGTTTACTTTAAAATTAAAGTGGAAAAAAAATGCTGAACTAAAAGAAGAATAGCTAGTGCTTTTCATTTTGAGGACGCGCTTTTTTATTTTGTCCGCATCTTCAGTAAAAAATATTCCCACTTCCAAAAGCGCAGCTCTTTATGACCAGAGCATGAAAGCGTGGTAAGACTTTTCTGAAATTAAAAATAAAGTCATAATGTTAAAGAAAATCAAATCGTAATGACATTTGCTCATAAATAGTAATTTTAATGAGAAAAAGGCTTTGATAGATATTAGCTTAGAGCTCATTCACACTGCAAAAACAATCTTAAAATGAGTAAAATAAGCATATTTTCCCTCAATTTAAGTGGGTTAATCCGAGGATCTGCCAGTGGAATGAATATGATTAGCCTTAAAATAAGATAATTAGATATTATGCAGTTAAAATAAGAGACTGCAGTTGCTTTTTTTCTTATTTTAAATGTTAATTGTCTTTTTCCATTGGCAAAGTGTCTCACTTTCCTGCTCAATTCAAGAAACATTGCACTTAATTTAATTAATTTAATTTGCAGTGCAAATTGCAGCCTCAGCATTTTTTACGTAGAAAGAAGGCTTTACATTAAAGCAGGCTACATCTTTAATCGTGTAGTTGTCATGTTTTTTTTTTCTGTTCAAGTTTTATCTCTGAGTTTTCATTGGTCCTATTTCCATTTTGTGTTCTTAGACATTTCTTGTTTGCCCTCTTGTGTCCGTCTCCTTTTCCCCAGCTCCCTTCTTGGCTCCTCTGTTCACACCTGCTCCCAATCTACTAATTAGCCTGCTAGCCTTTGTTTCTCTCCCATATATTCTCCTCCTGTTCAGGTCACTCTTGGCTGGTTTGTTGTCATTTCTTTGCCCCTTTGTTGTAAAGTATTCCTGGTTCTCTAGTTTTGTTAAATTCTGAGAATTTATGGTTTGGGATTTTTGCTTCTGTTATCCTTTTGTTATTAAATCTTCAAGTAACCAACTTAAGCTTCAGTGTCTGCATTTGAGGTCCTGTCAAACCTCCACCCCACTGTCACAGTCAAGGTGCATTAAAAATTTACTTATTTTACTGCTATACTGGTATTAAATCAGTGCACTTTCACTGATTTAATATCACAACTTTAATCTTGTAATATCAGGATTTATTTTTCTGTTTTTTAAAAAAAGTATATATATTTCTTAAGTCATGGGCTGCTGAACCAAATTCGTACCATTTCTCAAATCTTAGTCCAGAGGCTGAACAAATCATTCAACACCACCTAAAAGACTAACATGGCTTAAAAGCGCACCATTAAAAATGGACTGATAAAATAAATCATACTTCTTTTTGGGCCAGTTCTGTAGACCAAAACAACCAGGCTTACTAGAAATTATGGGACCAGTTAATGTTTTCTGTATCCGCGCCAAAGCCATGAGAAGATGCTGACAGAGAACAGAACCATAACACCAGATCACTGGTTTTATGACCAGCATGACATACTGGTCAAAGCAAGCATCAGCGTCAGCACTGATTGAGAATAAATCACCTTAAATATGAAAACAAATTGAAATTAATAGGAAAATATATATATATATAAAATGTCTGTTCTTCAGGAATGAAGGAATACATAAAACAAACATAAAATGAGAATTAAGTAACAATCTTGTGAATGATGGAATAAGTCTTCAACAAGAGCTGTAGAGAACAGTTTAGCTGAATTAAGTAGAATGAGGTTCTAGTTTGACCTTAAAATAGCACCATGAATAATCAGACCCCGTCCGCTGATTTTATGACGCTAAACCCTGAACAAACCTTCCTACTAAGGCACAATGTGTACAGCATTTAGGGGCCAAGGTGAGGGTACACAGGATAGCTGTGATGTGGGCTCCGGCAGCCAACTCCGGAAAATGGCATTTTGTTGCCATGGCGTTATGCAGAGTTTCCTGACCTGCATCAGAACCGATCTGAAAAAAATAAGGATCCAGTCAACAATTTACAGTAAGACTATAGATGTTTTGCACTACAAAAGAAAGAATCCATCCTGTTTTACATCTGTGGTGAAAAATTTGAAGCATTGTGATTTTTAGCAGTAAGCGATGGATGATTTCAATTTTTATGATTTGATGGATTTAACTAGATTCAGAGCAGCCAAAGAAGTCCATCCGATTCTCACGGTAGCCTTCCAGCACCTTCAGCGACACGGGATCAAACTTCCAATAAGGCTGGAGTCCCGCTAAGGAAGTTAGCATAACCTGTCAGAAGGAGAAAAAGGTCAGATGTTTTGAAGACTCAAACCCACCAAGTTGTTTACCCAACTCTGTAGAAATCTGACCCAAAGGTCTTACCATAAGTGTCCAGAAAGGCTGCATCGATGTGACTGGGTAGTCAGTCCCACTCATGCATGGATGGAGATCATTCACCGATTCTCTGAGGGTGTTGAAGGGCCAGTAGAAGGAAGACTTAAAGAGGAAAATCTTCTCCATTTGGTTCTGCTCCCACCTCAGAGCTGCATTGATGTCTGTCACAGGAAGACCCAGCTACCCAAAGACACTGGTCCAGATATCTTCCTCTCGGCATCAAACACCCAGTATTTGTCGCCTGCAACAGCAACAAGAAGCCAAGTCTAGAAGTTACTGGGTTTGCTCATTAGAAGAAAAATATATAAAGCACTGAACTGCTGAGGAGGTTTAATCACCTACTGAAGCTCTCAGGATAGTACCTTATAATTCATGGATGTGCGTTTTAAACACTAACAGCACCTGCCTGCTACGTGATAAGGCTTATGTTTTCCCAAGCAGTTTATCTAGTTAGGACAGCTCTTCTGTCGGGCTAAAAGGTTATCTTCATTATAAACATAAAGATTTGGGAATGAAGCCGGAGCACAGACAGAATGGATCATTCTTAACAGCGAGCTCTCTGTCACTGTGCATTCAGAATGTCCTTGATATAGAACACTGTGTAATATCTTGATATGGCTGGAGCCAGTGATGTTTCCTCATTAATGAACATGATGTAATGATATGACATTTGATGATGTGGCAGGGGGAGACCCTGGAGATGTATAAAGTGATTGTTTAACTGTTATTCTAGCAATATTCTGAAGAAGCAAGCCCAGAGGTAAGTGCTGCCATCTGTGACCTGAGCCAGTTCTCTGATATTAGTAAGATTACAATTTCTTGTAAAAGAAAGTTTTTTATGTCTCAGTTGTTTATTACATATACTATCATAGTCATGCTTGAGCTGACATACTAAATTAAATTTCGTTATGTATACACAAATGATAAAATGATAATAATAAGAGAGAAAGCTTAAAGATGTAAGAGATTCCCGCTACATGTACCAGAATTCATGTTTTAGCTCTACGTAGTGAAGCTCCAGAACATGAGGTGAAAGGGGAGCAGAGTAGGGTAGGGTAGGAATGGTGGGGGTAGGGTAGAGTGGGGGTAGGAATTAGGTGTACGAGTAGGGGTAGGGTGGGAGTGGGGTAGGGGTAGGGTGCAGGGTGTAGGAGTAGGGTGGGTGGGGTGGGGTAGTGGAGGAGTGGGGGTAGGGTGGAGGTCAGGTGAGATTAGGGGTGGAGTGGGGTGGGGTGGGGTAGGGAGTGGGGTGGGGTGAGGGTAGAGAGGTGGGGGAGAGTTTGGGTAGAGTAGGAGGGGTAGGGTGGTAGGGTAGTGAGTGCAGGGGAGTAGGGTAGGGACCAGAGTAGGGGTGCAGAGGTGGGGTGGGGTGGAGGTGGGGTAGGGTAGGGGTTAAGAGTAGGGTGGGGTTAGAGTATAGGAGGGTAGGGTGGGGGTGGGGTGGGGGTGGGAGTAGAGTGGGGGGGGTAGAAGTAGGGTAGGGTGGGGTGGAGTGGGGTGGGGTAAGGTTAGGAGTGGAGGTAAGAGTAGGGTAGGGGGTGGGGTGGGGTTGGGGTAGGGTGGGGTAGAGTGGGTTAGGGTGAGGTAAAGGTGGGGTGGGGTGGGAGTAGAAGAGTTAGGGTGGGGTAAGAGTAGGGGTGAGGTCAGGTAAAAGGGTAGAGAGTAGGGGTTGGGTTAGGAGTCAGCGTTAGAAGTTAGGGTAGGTGTGGGGGTAGAGTGGGGTAAGTTAGGATTAGAGATTAGGGTGGAGTGGGGTAGGGTAGGGTGTGTGAGTAGGGTAAGATTAGGGTGGGGTAGGGTGAGGTTAGAGTGAGGGTGGGAGTAGGGTAGAAGGTAGGGTGGGTGAGGGGTGTAGGGTAGAGTAGAGTCAGGTGGGGTAGGGTAGAGGAGTGTGGGGGTAGGGTAGGGAGTTAGAGTCAGGTAAAGTAGGGTAGGGTAGGGTGAAGTAGAAGTAGGGAGTAGGAGTAGATTAGAAGGTAGGGTAGGAGTTGGGTGGGTGGGTTAGAGTAGAAGTGGGTGTTAGGGTGGGTAGAGTGGTAGATTAGAGGTGGGTAGAGGGTAGGGTAGGGTGGTGGGAGTCAGGTAGAGGGGTAGGGTGGGGTGGGGGTAGGTGGAGTAGGAGTTAGAGTAGAGGTAGTAAGTGTGGTAAGGTAGAGTGGGGTAGGGGAGGTTAGAGTGAGGTGGAGAGTATAGTAGGGTAGGGTACAGTGGGGTAGGGTGCAGAGGGTAGAGTCAGGTAGAAATTAGTAGGGTGGGGTGGGGGGTGTGGTAGAGTCAGATGAGAGTAGGGTACACAGTGGGTAGGGTGCGAAAGAAGGGGTAGGTAGAGTAAGGTGAGGTGGGGTACAGTAGAAGGAGGGTGGGGTAAGAGTAGAGGGTAGGGTAGGGAGTAGGAATTAGGAGTCAGGTAGGAAACAGGGTGGGGAGTAGGGGGTATTAAGCAGGGTGGGGTGGGGGTAGGAGTGGGCAAGGAGTACTTGGGTTAGAGTCAGGCAAGAGTAGGGGTAGGTTAGGGTAGGGGTAACAGTGTTTCCCAAAGTGGGTGGGGCGCCCCCTAAGTGAGGTCATGCATAATTGCAGGGTGGATGCGGAAGAAATTAATTAGAGCTTTTTTAATGAAAAATATTTATGAATTGAAAGCAATGATGAATTACATTTCAAGGTAAAACAAACAGTTTAGATAATTATACCTTTGCTTTAAAGTTAGTGAATTCATGAGCAAAAGGAGATTATACTTTTTTTTTGGCAATTTATGCCGAGTTCTATTTTTTTTTTTTGTTTATCTGTTGAAAAACGGTTGTTGTGGAACCACTGGATTAACATCATAAAGAATAGGCTGCTGAGAACCAGAATCTCACTGGTTGCTATGGTGATTCCCAACTTTTCTGGAAGGTAAAGGAAATTAGGGTTGGGCACCAAGAATGCAGGATGAATTGCTTGCTGGTTCTTACTTTTTAATTTTACTGAATTCGTTAACATTTTTAATGAACAATTCCTAGTCTGCCGACCACTACAGGAAGAGAAAACAGTGCGTGCGCAACGTTCCATTTGTGGCAGCATTCGAAAATGTGGCACAAAGAAAAAAAAATAGGAGCAGGAATGTTCTGCTTCCTTTTGTACCTTGGAAGAACCAGATGTTGCCAGACTTATCTTCATAGGCTGCATCAATGTAGTCAGGGATACCGCTCCAGTGGCGTGAAGACAGGGCTGGATAGCCACCCTGTAGACGTCCGTCACGGATACGCCAAACGTATCGAGACTTGAAGAAAAACAGCTCTCCCCTGATCATGGATACAGCATCAAAGCTTGTTCTGCAGGCATCCAACTGAGGAAAACCAGACACTCATTACTTCAACCCTAATCTATTAATGCATGAGTAAAAAGCAGAAAAAAGAGGAAACTTTTGAATAAGGGATGGTACAGATTAAAAGCTCTGATCCAGTCCATATTTCTTTCCATTATCTTTCCTGATATCCAGATATTCCTAAATTTGTTTTTAAGTGGTTTCCATCAAACACTTTTCCAAACTTTTTGAATGTCTTTTTATGATCATTGCCAGCTTTCTATCTTTTCTTGGAGGCATTATTTAAAGACACAATGATTGGATCAGGACTGATGGTCAGTAGGTTCAAAGGTTCCAGCATCATGGTCTCACCAGTTCAGTCTCTATCTCATTGGTCTCTGTTATATCCGGCGGTGTGTACCGAGGAGGTCCATATAGATACTGGATCCCCCTCTTATCATCTTCACTGAGCTTCAAAGGGTAGGAATCACTGTAGAAAGGACTCATGACGGCATCGGGCTCCAAAGAGTGCTGCAGGCCCAGAACATGGCCGAACTCATGAGCTGCCACCTGGAGGAGATCAGTCCCTTCAAAAAGACAAAGATTATTTAGTGATTAGCTTCACACACATCGTAAATAGTCCAAAATCATCTTACCAACACTATTCCCAACAGTCCAATGTTCATCATAGTCGAAGTGGACTTCGCCCTCTTTGAGAGTGCGGGGAAAGAAAGCATGGGCCAGTCTACATTCCACTCCAGGACAGGTGAGGCAGTGAGGTCATCACCATGCCAGTACCATAGCAAAACCATGTCTGATTTTTATCTTGTAATAGAGATTTAAAAGTAGCCTGCCGGATGCCATTCGAACTTAGTCCCGCTTACAGCGTTTGAGGTGGGGGACTAGGATCTGGCATTATACTCAACAATAAGCAGCGGTAATACTTGCTACAATATCTGGCGGGCCAATCAAATTGTCAGAGGCGGGCTTTATGCGATGATGGACCAGATGATCAACAATGGCGTGTCAACCATGTGACCATAGCTGGCTGGGGTGACAACAGCAATGGCTGCGGCTGGAGAGTTAGAGTGGTAGTTACTGCTATTAGGTCTGTTCTAGAAAGATATACGGCAGCAAATTAATTTTAAAAGAGCAAGCGTGATCAAGGCTCAAATAGCCCTTGTATTATAGGCGTGCAGCTGCGGCACAGTTGTTGACAGCAACTGTACATCGCTTAACATAAATCCACGCTGCGTTGCTCTTATTGGTTGTAGGTCTATCAATTGAGTGCAGAGGCATTTTTTTCTGGTTCGTTCAAAACACGCCCATAATCACATTGTGGGCGGCATCGAACTCATATTCTGACTATCAGTCACATGACCTACTAGCTATTGGAAAAGCATGTAAAGCATGTAAAACCAATGTTAGTACCCCCCTTTTTTGAAGGGCCCCATCTTTCATACTTTAAAGCTAAAATGACTACAAGTCCTCTGGAACAGTTTTCTTGAGACAAATAAGTTGAATTCTGGCCAAAGGCAAAAGAAAGAAAAAAGCTGAAAATTAAATAAAACACCTTACATCAACTGAGAAGCACAAGATAGGAGGGATGAGGATTCTTTTTTTTTTTTTGCAGCAACAGCACAAGTGCACCTTGCAGTAAAGTACTCTACAAAGTACTCTGGAGTCTTGAAGCTGTACTAGACTGGGTTCTCAACAGAAACACAGCTGATCTACAGCAGAATATCTAAGAAAGAAAATAAACAAAGTGCTCCAATGAGCTAGTCCAAATCCCGACCATAGCTTGTTTTAAATGCTGCAGTGGGAGCATCTGAGCAAAAATAAATATCTCCAGACCCTAAATGTTGGACAGAGAGGTGGACTCAAGATCCTCCACATGAGACACTGATGGAAAACCTGCAAGTTTTTGCTTTTTGAGGACAAAATTAAACTTTAAACGGTTTTACTTTAATGTAGAAATAAAATCTTTACTTCATGTCTTTATTTCAGAGGATCACCGCTCAAAAAATAAAAATAAGATCTGCAGGCTAGTAAAAATTTTCATGTCTGAAAAGGAGTTATAGTTTTAATCTCTCTATCCTCTACAGGTCAAAACGTGAAGCAGAGATGGGTTTGGCAGAGAAACGAGAGTTCTGTTATGACAAGGACGATTCAGCAGACAGATGCCAAAGTGAGTCGTCATACTATAACCATCCAGTTTGAGGGTATATAGTGTAATTCGATGATGATGAATGATTATCAAGTGTCTTTTAAACTGATCCTGATAGATTTATGCCCCTGCTGATTATGAATTCCAGTCCAGAAAGATGTTTCTCCTTGGTTTTACCACGGCCCTACTGTGGTTCTACCTTTCTTACAACATCCACAATATTTAGGTTATCCTGATCTGTTTTCTATATTTATGCTGCTATATGTTTAGGCTGCTGGATCACATAGGGACCACTTTACCTCATTGTGTTTTATTCTAATTCTATTCTCGTATTCAGCACTTGTTGTTAAGTTCCACTCATAACTTTGTGTTCTGTCTGCTTTTTCTCATAGTAGCTTTATCTGCTCTATTCGTGTTTTCTGTTAGACTTGGACTGCTTCCGTTGTAGTCATCGTTTCTTTTAATTTGACTACTGTATGTGCTCTCTTTCATCCTCTGACTAAGAGAATGTGCTGTTTTTCATCCTCTGATAAGAGAATTGTGTTGGAGCTCATCTGCCTGGTTGTGTCTTTACCAGATGGGTGGTATTGGTTGACAGTTACCTTTTATATACCTGCTTCTTTTTGTACGTCTGTGCCTCTCTCTCCTCGAACCCCTTGGCAGATGGCCGCTCACACTGGGCTCAGTGTCAAGCTGAAGGTTTCGTTCCTTTAAACAGTGATCTTTCGCCTCCACTGTCGCTACATGCATGCTTTTAGTAGGAGGATCGCTGAAGAAGTCAACGACAAAATCCAAGCGAAAATCGTCGCCTCAGTCTAATCCAGAAAGAGCATGTCTTGCAAATCAATGACTGGATGCAATCACCTGGTTTTCCTAATCAATCTGATGGTATCTCTTCTGTAAAGTGTCTTCAGATGTATTGTGAAATGGCTCTATATAAATAAACTGGATTGAATGGAATGTGTGTAATTATTCTGTAAAACATAGTTATTGTTCTATAGAGGGCAGGAGGCTTTAAGATATTTCAGTCCTGGACCCCAGATGGATGGAGAAAAGCAGCAAGCACCCCTTCTGTTTTCTGTGTTTATGTTGACTGTTGATTCACAGTTGATTGTTCTTTGGTTTCTTACCTGTTAAAGTCAATGATGATGTCTGCTCTCTCATTAACAACCTCTCTGAGTGTCAGAGGAGTTACTGCGCCCCAAACTTCAAAGGCCTCTTTCAAGACGTCCCGAACTTTGTCTTCACTCATCTGCCATGGAAAACGAAGAATCCTGGAGGACACAGACATCAAATTGAGGTCACTAAAGATGAGCTCAAATTGGAATTTTAGACTCCAAAAGCGATACTAAAAGTACCTTAGAAGCAGCGGATTTTCATTTCTTACCTGTAAGTGAGATCAAATTTGTCCCAGCGTCCTCCAAATAGAGCGAATCGTTTCCCGCGCTGCTTTCTGCTCCTCTTCCTGCTGTGGTTTGATGCGTCGAGGGGTGTTACTTTTGGATAGTCTGGGACTCCACACCGAGGACGATTCCAGAACTCTGTCTCATTTCTGGACACCAGAGAAGACTTTGAATGGACCTCTTGGTTTAGAGCATCCTGCCTGTGTCTGCCTCTCTTCTTTAAGACGACATGGCTGTTGCTGTGAGGCTTTTCCTGCAGACAAAGAGCAGTTTTTACATTCATTAAAGACTTTATTTCAGGTTTCTGCCCTCTGTTTTGGTTTATTTTTTGTTTTCTTTGTTATTTTGTGTCTTTGTAGTTGTTTTCTGTCAGTTTTGTATTTACTAAGTTACTCTCTGTTTCTCTGTTAATTCTATTCACACCTGCTCCATAACAGCTCATTAGCCCATCCTTTGCTCTGTTCCCCATATATACACCACTTCTGCAGTTCCTCAGTGCTGGTTCCTTGTTTTTTTGTTGGTTTCTTGCTGGCTCCCTCCCCATACGTTGTTTCTCCCTGGCATCTCCTGATTTTTGGTTTCTTATTTTTGCTCTTGGATTTTTGCCTCAGTTGCCTTGTTGAACCTCTATTAAATCTGCAAACTCATCTCTGCATGTGGGTCCTCAAAAACCTCCACAGACCTTGACACTTAGAACGAGAATGAAGAACAGGATGGTGAAACTCAAAGGATTTTGTATTTTAAACTGTATCTTTTGCTTTAAAACAATGTCTTTTGATCTCTATGTTAAACTATCTACATGTACTAGGTGGTCAAAGTGCTGCGCATCTTAAAATCTGAAAAATAGCAATAACGAGATGAAGAATTTGTTCTAAAATCAAGCGCAATGAGTACATCTCTCCAGTATTGTCCTCCCTGAAAGAATTAAGGATCTCTATAGACTGGACTAGTGTAACATAAACCCAGTCTAGATCCGAATGTTCTAAATCTGTCAGGACAAACAAAATCATATGATTTCTGTTTTGACACATGCTAATGCCCTTGCCTTCATATATTTTGAGTTTTATAACATAAAGTTTAAGCCGTTCACAGCATTTATGTAACTTTTGTTTTTTGTAGTTCTTTTCTAAAAGTTTGGTCCGTGTGATTCTGTATGACAACTTTCATAAGGCATAAGCACAGCAGTCTGGAGCTCCTTTTCTCTTTGATGATCCAGAGAAAAGTGGAGGAAAAGGAGCAAAGAACAGGAGGTAAGGGTTGCAATCTAAGGTATTCAGACTGAGCCAGAGTTTAATCATGCAGACAGCATCCCACAATCCCCTGTGCTTTCTTCACAGCCCAGGATAAGTCTCTTCTTTGGCTGTGCAACTATTGTAGATGATGTGACACTGCAAAGGTTGGTGGTATGTTTTGGTTTTTCTTTTTGTTTCTAAATGTTTAAACGATAATCCATTTCCTTACTTTTTGGAACTTTTTCCTAAAGCATCTTCCCATTGGAGCCCTGATTTTTCTTTATGTTTCCAGGACTGGAATAATTTTGCACTCACTGTAAATGTGTCTAATACAGTTAATGATTTTAAAACGGTTTTAAATACTCATCTGTTTGATTGTGCTTTAATTTCCAGTTGGCCAGGAGCATCAAGAGGGTTTTTCTTATATTTTAGTGTTTT
>JAGKQL010005341.1:0-11708 GCA_018398635.1 Cyprinodon brontotheroides
GATAGGGTGGATTTAGTGGCAACGAGGAGGAGTTCAGTTTTATCGCTGTTAGGTTTAAGGAAGTTTGAGGTGAACCAGTCTTTAATTCTGGTTCACCTCAAACTTATCTATCACCTCAGATATCACCTCAAGATATCTGCTGTGTTACTGTAGGTCCTGTGTTGTTTGACAGTCAGGAAAAATTTATATTTGCCGGTTTTATTTCAAGACCAATTTTTATAGTTTTTTTAAACATATGTTGATCGTTTCAAGATTTTCCTATAGGGTAGCAAAACCGTAAGGAAAGCTCTTTTAATATTAGTATCACGAAGCTTATGACTGTGGCGTTTTACAGTGCCTTGCAAAAGTATTCGGCCCCTTGCACCTTTCAACCTTTTGCCAGATTTCAGGCTTCATACAAAAAGATATGTAAATCTTTATAAATACAATCATGAAGCGGAAAAAAGTTATTGGATATTTTAAACTTTTTCAACAAATGAAAAACAGAAAAAATCTGTTTGTAAAATTTTTCAGCCCGCTTAATGCTACATTCACACCGCTTTGGGCAGCTAAAAACAGGCCTCTTGCTTCATTTCTGAAGCTTGTGTGCATTAAGTTCAGACGCACATCACGAGCATCCTTGAAGCTCCTGAAGTGTGTCCAGTAAAGTGTGTTCAGATGCATCTGATGCTTCTGCTGCTCCTGTGTTCTATGGCAGAGAGTCGCTTTGTTAAATTTGCTGTGATAAGCTGGTGAAAAGTAGTTTTAATATATTTTTAATCAAGGAAGTCCACCTCAAAACATTGTCTGTGCAGTCAGTTCATCAAGATTATGATCCTGCTTTAAAATATTTTGCGGCTCAGCCCCACATATCAGCAGTGCTTTGTCACTGGGAATCCAGCAGCAGCTGGGGGGTTGCCGCTACTGTTTGTTGCAGCTGGAAGTAGATGTTAGTTTTTTTTTTCAGGTATGAAGTACAAACTGCAGGCACCAGAACAATATAAGCAAACATATTTTGCCGGCAGGTTTTGACATTTTAAGTTAATTTAGACGTTAATAATCTGTTTCAGTGGAGTGGTCGTAGAGATCTGCATCAGCACTGCCAGCTCCCGGATCAGCTACTCTGACTGGTTGATACTGTATGGCACGCTGAGCAGCAAATTTCACTTTTTCCAACTCCAGGATCTGCTGCTTGTGAAGCACGTCACATACCTCAGGAGCTGATGAGGCCCTTCTTCAGTTAGATGATTTAGATGCATCAAGATGAACCACTCCTGCTGCTAGAGACGCGCTGCAGGACCTTTGACTTGCCTTGATGCGTTTGACCATTGACTTTGCATGTAAGCCAGCTGCAGGTAGGTAGCATAAGTTAATACTTTGGAGTTTCACCTTTTGTTGTGATTACAGCTGCAAGTCTCTATGTTTCTATTAGTTTTACACATAAAGAGACTGAATTTTTCGACAATTCTTCCTTGCAAAACAGCTCGAGTTCAGTGAGGTTGGATGGAGAGCTTTTGTGAAAAGCAGTTTTCAGTTCTTTCCAGTTTTAAGTTCTGGACTTTGACTTGGCCATTTTAACACCTGGATATGTTTATTTGTGAAAAATTCCATTGTAGATTACACCTCATGTTGTGGATCATTTTCTTGTTGGAAGGTAAATCTCCGTCCCAGTCTCAGGGCTTTTTAGAATTTATTTATTTAGAAAAAAACTTTCTTCCGTCTCCTTATATACCTTCTACCTCAGCTGCTCCTCATCATCTGCCAAGGATTTTTCCAGTACTTCCTTCAGCATTTAAGTTTATTGTTGGCCATTGCTCCCTGCTGGATCCTTTCGTTAATATGGCTGTATGTCCCTTTACTCTCCTCGTTGTGGTTGTAAATCGTTCCCCAATCTTTTTCCTATTTTTGTGCATTCTTGTAAGTTGTCTCTCATTTGTTTGACACTGTTTTGTACATCCAACCCTCCTATCTGCGTTTGAGTCCTACTGCTTAACCGCATCTCATAAAAATTAGAAAAATACACATGGTTTCTTAGATCAGAAAAAGACATGAAATGCAAATACTGTCTGTGCTCTAAGAGCAGGGGTTTTTCATTGGATGTGCTGTATGCCTGAAACAGAGCAACAGATTCTGATGTTGGTTGAAAGTAAGGTAGAAGAATTGAAGGGTTTTTTGTTGAACTTTATCTCTTTTGACTGGAATATCAGAGTGCAAATGACTCTTATCTTCCTCCAATGTGGGAAAGCAGTGATAAACCTTAAAACTGAGCGGATGTAATGTCATCTTGTCGAAAATTATTTCCGCCTATCTTACAGCAGAACGGTTCAGCGTTTCCCAGGGTCAGCAAACATTTTGCAGATTAAGGTCTTTAAGTTTTAATTTTTTGCATTTGGTCTCTTTGGGAAGAACATCTTGATGGATTTTGCTAAATTTGTCACATGTATATTCTACTTCTTTCCACGACTTCTCTCTTCACTGATGTGGTACTTTTGACCTGATTGGATTAATCTTTTTCCATAGAGCTGCATGGAAATTTTATTGTGGCATCTTACATGACATGTGATCAGCTCTCTGCTTTTCCATGAGGGCCCATATCCATGTTTTTAACCAGAGGGCCATGACCCCTGGTGCTGCAACTAAGAGAACAGTGAAGGGATGGAGGCCCAACTGGCATTGCAAGGGTGCTGGGAGGATTAGTTAAGATTGCCTGCAGATGTTGTTTCAAGGGGCCCTCTGCTTATTTAACGAGAGGAACATAAATCTCTCAAGCTCTCTGCTGCAGTGTATTATATGTGAGGTCACACATGAAGCCATGTGGCTCTGACTTCCTCTATGAAAGTAAAACAGCAATGAACTAATTACTAAAATATACTGTTGTGGTAGAGACACAGTGAGCTTTAAGCAACAAGCAGTGTGTTTTTTTCAGTAGTTTTGTGTATTGTGGCTTGTTTAGAATTTGTATATGATCTGCTTTGCAATGAAGGAGAAGTCATTAAAAATATTTATTTAGCTGTTTCATACTTGTAAGGTAGCAGCTTCTGTTTTAAATTAAAGCAGTTTAAATGAACAGGATTTAATGTGATTTTGCAAAGATGTATAAAAAAAACAATAATAATAATAACAGCTTAAATTCTAAAACTAAAAGTATTTTTTGTTTCGCAATAAGCATGAAGGGTAAAAGGGTCAGTCAATTATTTTTTCAGTTTATGATGCTGGAATTAAAAAAACAAAAAACAGTTGCAGTCTATCTTCAAAACTTCAAGGCGCTGGGTTCCATACAGCCTCATTTGGGGTTTGACTTAAGATGAATATAAATTATAATTCCAACATATTTTTGGAAAATAACAAACTGTTTTATTTTAAACTCTCGAAGTTAATAAATATTTATCAAATACTGGGTACACTACATTAAGGGTCGGCAACCCAAACTGTTGAAAGAGCCATATTGAACCAATAAAAGAAAAAATGTGTCTGCAGCTGCAAAAAAGCAAGTCTTAAAGAAGCCTTGTATGGCAAAATTGGCTCTAAGTGCATTAGTCCACTATAAAAATGGACTATGTGGGCTTAAATATATAATAAACATTCATGATTAACTGTTGATCCTGGAGCAAATGTCACATCATGTGACTACTCGGCTAAAATTTGGTGATTTAAACTTAAATTCCATTAGAATATTAATGTATTAGGTTTTGTTGTATTGATGAAATTATAGAAATACAAGAAATCAGATTTTTGGTGATTGGTGTTAGTGGTGTTTTATTTTGAGGATTTCGGAGAAAAAAATGGAAGAAAGTTCACAAACCTGCATAAGAGCGCTACCTGTGCGATCTGTGGACGGTTTTCCATTTTTGCAACAAAACTAGCAGCAGTAGTGCAGTTTGGAGATACAATCCGCTTCTTAAATTTATCTTTATGCCCCTCTAATTTATCCAGAAGTTCTGCAATCATACTTTTTCTCTCACTCCCAACTTGGTGGTCGGGTCCATATTTGGCATACCTTCCCTGGAAATGCTTTATTCAAATTACTATTTTTATTTCTTGACAACTTCTCATTACAAAGCAAGCATGCAGGCAATCCTTCTGCATTGGTAATGAAAGCAAAACATTCGGTCTATTCTTATTTGAAACTTCTGTTCCCATTAATTATCTTCCTTTATTCCCCTTTGTGATCCATGGCCGGAGACAAACCCGTCGCTTTATTTACAACAGCCACCTGCCTGGCACCTCGCCGCTCTGAAACATGTGTTGCAGGCTATGATGCAAATCTTTGCTGAGAGAAATCTTCAAATGTATTGTTGAAATTTATCTACTATACAATTTTTACAGCATTGGAAAACAATAAATGTTTGTTTGACCTCCTGCACACCATATAAGCAAACAAATTCTTATACATTTTTGAAAAAGCTGCAAAGGGGGAGCTAAAGAGCCTTATGTGGCTCTGGAACCGCAGGTTGCCAACCCCTGCGCTACATCATACCACCCAAACCTTCAAGTAATTTCCTAGAACTTTCCTGGTCCTGATATATAAGTTATCTAGTTCTGTCATGATATCTTAAAGAAGTAAATTTAAATTATTATGTGTAGTTTGCCAAGGACTTTCCTGGAACTATCCTTGAACTTACAATGCACCTTAGGGAATCCTATTATCAGAACTAAAATGAAACTAATTAGGTTCTCATACAAAGTAGGATTGGATGTTATTTAGTAGTTTCCCGGAGTTTACAAGGTACTCTCATGAACCTAACTGGATACTCATTTGTAACTTCTTCTGTAAGTTACAAGGGACTTTCAAGAACACAAAATATACTTTATAGTATCGCTATATGCCATCATGTTGCTGCCATAAATACCCTTGTTTATAGATGTTGGAGATCGGCCTGTTTTCCAGTGTAGTCCTGTTTCTCTGACTGTGGACTGGCTGGATCTCTTCATCCTCTGACATGGATAGCTGGCTTCGAGCTTGTCTGCCTGGCTGTGTGTTTCCTGGACGGTGTTGCCATTTACAGCTGCTTTTTGTGTCTCTGCTTCTGTCTCCTTGAACCCCAGTCGGCAGATGGGTGGCCCCTCACACTGAGCCGGGTTCTGCTGGAGTAAGGTTTCTTCCTGTTGAAAGGGATTGTTCCTCTCCACTGTCGCTACAAGCATGCTTAGTGTGAGGGATTGCACTTGAGTCAATGAGTCAATGCAATCAACTGGTTTTCCAGATAGAAAAACTTTTGTATCAATTCTGACTGAATGATCTGATTGAACTGTAAAAGTGCCTTGAGATGACATAAAGTTGTGAATTGGTGCTATATAAATAAACCGAATTGAACTGAATTATATGCTGCGATAATATTTTGGTATTTTGATAATTTACTGCAAGAGCTGGCATGGAACTTTCTTTAAATTTACAAAGTAAATTAAAGGAACTTATGAGAGGAATTTAATTAGATATTTTAAAGGTAATGAATTCAAGCTAACATAGTTGTTGTTTGACATGGGAGCTGGCTCAGAGATTGTGTGCGGCTATTCTTTTCTGAGCACAATAAATTAAAAAGGCTTGAAAATACAGCAAGAAACAATCTCCTCTCCTAATTTTCCCTTCATGCTCTACATAAGGACTAAGTGTCATCATGGAATTCTTTCAAAGATCTGCTCCCCAGTGAAGAAAACAAACACAATGCTTTAAATGGGAAGTAGTTGCAGTCTTTTATGGCATTAAAAGGCTTACAGCTACTCAACGACAGAATGATAACTCAAAAAGAGAAAAGAATAGAAAGGGCTAAAATTAATACAATTCTTAAGAAACTGTGTACCCGCTTTGTTTCAGTAGCTCACATGGGGCACTGGGTGTTTTATACATTCATGGACTATATATATATACAGATGTCACGTTGCCACTTCCTTCCACTGTGTTAGAGTGGAGCCAAATTAATGCTGCTGATGTCATTCACAGTTCTGTGGTATAATAAGGCAGAGACGTGATGTTGAGGTTCCGCTTCCTGTTCAGACCTCATTCAAGTGCACAGTTTGGACTTCACTTTTCAGGTCCACTGTTACATCACTGACCGTGCTGTGCTGTTAGTCCACCGTCTCACCACCCCCCTTATATGCAGACACCCTCTCAAGCTTTAGGTTTGAAAAATCCTCTACTTAGAAAGAGCTAAGGAATTTTTCTTTAATTCATAGCAAAAAACTTACAGTACCTGTAAAGCTATTCATAGTATTTATGCTCGCTTTCCACCTTTTAAACCAAATAATCGCAGGCTTAAATGTATTTCAATCTGAAAAGCTCATTCAAAAAGAAAAAGACAATTAGAAGAATTTTATTGATACAATTATCTTTGTATCAATAAAAATAATATAATTTTACTTTGGCGCTCAGACCTTGGCAGGAATAGCGCTGAATTTTACTTTAAGATGCATAAGCAGGTGTATGAGAACAGGGGTGTTTCCCCCAGGCCTGAAACTGGTGGTGGAGTGGAGATAGATGAAGATGGTTCAGTCCATAGTCTGCTGGATGGCGAGACGATGTGCTTGAGCTATATGTAGAGATCCAGTAGACTGTGTGAACTGAAGCTAATGCTTCACTCAGGGTACCCGGAAGAAAGATGTCCAGCTTGGATAAACAAAGGTTTACATGAAACTGTCCATGATGAGCAAGCATGAAGCGACTGTGGAGAGGAAAAACTCCCCTTTAGGAAGAAACCTCTTGCAGAACCAGACTCAACATGGTGGTCTTCTGCCGGACCGATTGAGATGTGACGGGGAATGCAGTAAGAGTCCGGGAGGAATTGCACTCTGATGGGGACGAGGTTAAAGAGGCACCATGGAAAAGCCAAATGGAGCTTAGCTACGATGGTGGAGAAGGGGATGGAGGTGGGTTGAATCGGGGTCATCTGAGTCAAAAGACATAGCACAACCACTGCTTGCACGTTTGCTGGGTAGCTGCTGAGTCGTGGATTTAAAGACCTTTTAAGATGAAATCTGGATGGTGATTGGGCTTCATGGAGGTGCAGTTCAAAGCTGATTGGTTTCCGTCTGAGGCAGATGAGCCTCAGATGGATGAGGGTAAATAAGTTTGTATCTTCAGTTGAGCTTCCAATTTAAGCCTCATTTTATTGTGATGTAAACTATCCAACTGAAAGCATAATTGTGAACAGAGATGGCAAAAGTACTCACTTTCCGTATTTCTGAGTAAAAGTACAGATACTTGTGTTAAAAAATACTTGGTAAAAGTGGAAGTACCGATTAAACTTCTTACTCAAGTGTGAAAGTAAATAAAAGTACAGGCTTGTAAATTAAGATATAAAAAGTAAAGTAGAAACCACTTTTTCTGTGCCGCTGCCTATACATTTTAAAATGGATGTCTGCCAATAGGACTAGATCTACGTTGTGTTCATTTTCAATCATCTCGTCGTCCATACTACTATGCTAACGCCATCGGCCACCAAGCTGCAAATGATTTTAAGCGAATGACTACCTATGCTACTGCACCATTCATTTTGTAGTGGTAAAAAGCCAAATGCAACGTGAGATTCCTGAGTCCCAATTAGATTGAATTTGGTATTGATGATGTTAAAAAATAATAACAGTAACTCCATTGAAAAGATCTCAAAAACTAAAGTAACGAAGACAATTTTTTTAAAATGTAAGGAGTAGAAAAGTACAGATATTTGTGTAAAAATGTAAGGAGTAGAAGCTAAAAGCCACCATAAAAATAAGTAGTAGCAAGCAAAAATATCATGATCAAAAAATCTACTTGAGTACAGTAACGAAGTATTTGTAATTCGTTACTTCCCATCTCTGATTGTGAAGGGAAAGTTATAGAGGATTTTGATCTAATTGGAGATCTAAAATGTGTAAGTGAAGACTGTGAAAGGACTGTGCAATCAGTTCCTGCAGTTCTTTTTTACGTTTTTTTGGGACAGAAGACCATCAGCACTATGGCCAGCATTTTTCTGTTGAAGTTGTTGTAAACATTATAAAATTTTGCTTAATTGAAAATATGGGCAACATTTTGGTCAGTAGGCATTTCTGATGCTAAATCCTCATTTATCCAACACAATACAGATCTGTCCTACTTTGATTGCATATTATAATGTATTTTCTATTCTGTAGAGTGACTAAAACAAATGAGTGTCTAGGTCATGAAATATTTACTCCATTGGAAAACTTGTCATAAATCATAAATTATAACTGGACATCCTGATAAGGTTAAAAGGGAAAAGTCACAACAGCCAAAATGCTTTATAAACAGATCTAATTCTAAATGTACTTTAACCCATTGTTAAATAATTAAACAAGAAACATGTGCAACAAATGTTTTTTTTCCACACGCTCTTTTTTTAATTGTAAATAATAAAAATGAACTTTTTTATATATAAAACATACACATCGTTTGAGCCACATCTGTTATACAAACAAGAAATGTTGCAGTGAACGCTTCGCTTTTCTAATGTTCTCCTTGTTTCAGTGGAACACAGAAGATTGTAAACAATTAGCTTTTTTTTTTTTTCTCCTGTTAATACTGACAAAAAGAAGGGGTGGGAGACTTCACCGGACGATGCAAAGAGAACTCTCATCATGTGGGACTTAACTTGTCCCTTTTGGTTGCAGGATTTAGATAATCTTGTGACCCATTAAATTGAATTCCCCCCACTGTATGGTCCATAATCATAGTCTATAATAATCTCTAAATAAATTGGCCTCTTTACAGTGATCAATAGTTTGCTGTTGAATAGGATTTCTCTGTGCACCTGTTAATTCTTGTATCAGCATGGCTGAAATTCAGTTAAAACATAATCATCTTTATATAGTTAGATGTAAATTGTACATATTTATTCATACATCACCTCAGCCCCTCTGAGGTATACTGTGAAGTGAAATAATAACATTAAGAGGGGCTGTGAGCTCTGCTCAGTACAACTGTACAATACAGTACATCTTCCAGGGAGTTGGGGAAAGACATCAGCATAATCTCGGGGTTCAGTTTGAGAGACATTCAGCACCAGACAGAGAGACGTGAAACAGACTCCAGCTGAGTTCAAATGTCTTTTTGAGTTATGGGAATGGCTTCTTGGTTTTTATCTCTTTAATATTCAAGTACGAGCAAACTGTACAACTGCATGCAACATACAAGCGGCCCTACAGTACGTGGAACTAACACGCATCTAGTTCAGTGTCTTTTTTTTTCTGTATCCGTTTTACAAAAACAAAAGAAATGTGCATGCAGCTTGGAACAGATTCCTAAGTCATTCCCCACATTGCTGCAAGAGGTGACGCAAACAGATAACCGGAAGAGTGTTGGTGTCCCCATTTTCATATTCACAGAGATGCACATGGAAACTGATCTATTCTTTTCTGTTTGCCTGTTATATCGAGACAAAAAAAACAACAAAAAAACTGGACCAACAGGATTGTTGCTTTTTTTTCCTTGTTTTTTTAAATAACTACATGTTTTTTGAAAAGTTAAACTTTTTCTAGTAAAAAAATCAAGCTCTTGTGCTTTTATTTAAAATGAAATAAACTAAGGTTTGGATAAAAAGCTTTAAACGTCAGAGGTGAGGGAAGGCACTCCCTCAGAAATGTAAAGAATTACATGGTCCAATCCAGCTCTGGCATAGGTGAACAATAGGATTTTTTTATTTTATCAACTGATATAATCTACTGACAGTGTTACTACACCTCTGTGACATTTCTAAGTGACAAATTCTTGATTTATTTGTCAACCCTTTAAGAAGGACAACACAACTAAAGAAAAGGATAAGTGGTTGTCATGTCAACCAGTGGTTGAACAACGATGATCTCATAACCGGTTGTTAAAATGTAAGACATACCACTGTACTGGTCCATCAATTTGTCTCCCTTCTAGGCTTATTTCCTTGGGAACAGTCTCTAAGAATAATTAAAAGTTTGCTGCTTTCTAAACAGTGAAAATGGTTAAGGGCATTAAAGTCAGATTTTCCACAGCTCTCTCCCTAATTTGGAGTTCCTTCTTCTAAAACTGAGCCAAACGTCCTGGAAAAAAAACAAAAAATCAATCATTTAAAAAATGGTGTCTGGTGGGAAATGTACATGTCCTGTAAACTTTATTGTTTTGGGTTGTTTTTCTTTTTGTTGGCTTGGTTTTACACATCTAGAATCCTCAAAAGTAGAAAAAGTTTTTTGTGTGGAAAAAAAAAATTACATATATTTATTTAAAATAAATACTGATTTATAACACTGAATATTTTGAAACATCAGGGGCTCATTAATAGAATAGAATAATAGAATCAATTAACTGCATTCAATTAAAGAACTAAACTCGCCTTTTTTTTACTAGGGAGAAAAAAATCCAAAATCATCAGCTGCTCTCAAACAAAATTTGCTTTCAATATCAAAAAAATAAATATACTTTACAAAATGACATAAAAATAAAGACTAAATTAAATAAAGAATGAAATAATGAAAAAATTGTTGATTTGAAGTTCTTAGTTCTTTATATTTAGGTTTTTTGCTTCAAGGATTTTTTTTCTTTATTGCTGAGTGATCTTTTAAACAGTCAAGTCCATCAATTCAAATTATTCATTTACCTTTAACATGCAGAAAACATTTCTAAAATATATTATTCTACAAAATAAAAACAAATTAAAAATAACTAATGTTAATTATTTATTGGGAGCCTGTCTAGGGTTTATCAAACCTTTCAGTGTAACTTTCTTTTTCTGTTTTGTTTGTTTCTTCCCTGGTTAGTATATCTGTTAATTGTATGAAACTCATAGCTCCAGATACATTCAATTTGACAATTTGCATTAAGGCATAATAAAAACTAAAATAATAAAAAATAAATGAAGCTAAGAAAACTAAGCAAAATCTAAAAACAAAACAAACAAAGGAAGCAATCTAAGGATACCAACTCTATTATAGGATTGCTTCCTTAATCACTCACAGTTTGATTCACCTTTAGATGATGTTAGTCTTGGTTTGAATGTCTATTATTCATGGTTTAGATTAAATAAAATATCTCTACATTTAAAAACCAACTAATATCATTTTCAGTTGTATTTTTTTTTCTTAAAAAAAAAAAAACTTTTATTGATGGCATTGGTATTCCACATGTATCGAAAAGAACATTTTTGGAGTTGCTGCTGATTAGAGATTAGAGTTTTAGATTATTCCAGTTGTCTCTGTAGAAGTATACATACATCTTTTGTTATAATAAAAAGGGTTAGCCATTATATTTCTTTATATTGTCTGCTTACTTTTAATTACAGTTTGATTAAAACTATATCTATCCATCATATTCCCACAGCTCTACCAAAAGGTTTTTCTCCTTTAAAAATGTTTTGTTAGAGACGCACCTAGATTAGACTATCATTATTCTTCTGCATCTCTGCTAAAGTTCTTGCAGAATATTAATGCATATGATATTAATTATCTTCACATTTGTCTTTCATTTACCGGTACATGGTCTATGAAAGCCCGAAGACTATAATTCTGCATTGTATTATTTTAAGTCACATTTGCATATCATTCTTACTCGGTTCTCTGAAGAACAGCCCGTCATCTTCCAAAATATCAGACCAGCATGAGTACGTTTTTTGTTTTGTTTTTTTGTCAGATAAAGTTTATAATTCATAATTGAATGTTGTGTTTTTATGTTTTCATCTTTTTACTATGATTACTATGATTTTTTAAGCTATAACACTTGACAAACTTCATACATACATACATACATACATACATACATACATACATACATACAT
>JAGKQL010005342.1:0-11741 GCA_018398635.1 Cyprinodon brontotheroides
TGAAAAAAAGAGTTATTCCACCTTTCTGATTGCTGATCCTCCATGGACGGGTTGGTCGCTGGATCTCAACTTGAAGAGGGAGGATTTGCCATCTAACTTCTGGACTGAGAAACCGCATGAATTGGCAACATATGAAGAAGAATTAACTGAATTGAATTGAAAATAGACAAACACCAGATACAGCACTGGGACTTGATCAACAGCCGATACCGCAGGACCGTGACAATGTCACTAACCAGTAGGTGGCAGTAGTGTTCTTTGACAAACATGGATGCCTCCAGTAAAGCACATTCACATGAAAATTACTCTGAATTAAAAAACACTGATCATTTATTGAACAGGATGGAATAAGAAAGAGACAGAAAGCTTGAATTCTGAATATGAGCGACTTTTCCTTGCAGCTCAGAACACATCGGATCTGATTTTACTTCCGATCCAACAGAAAATGCGTGCCTCAGAAGTTGTGCCATTTAGCGCTGATTGAGAGTCAATGGGGATGATTTCCTGCAGCGTATCAGCGTAGCTCCGACTGTGGATAGGAGTCCCACACTGCAAAAACGATCTAGAAATAAGTAAAAAATTTCTTAAATTAAGTGTATTCACCCTTTATTTGAGTAGGTAAATGAGATGATCTGCCAATGAAATGATTAAATTTTACTCTTAGAATAAGATAATTAGATAATATGCACTTGAAATAAGACAATGCAATTGTTTTTCTTATTTTAAATGTAAATTGGTTTCTTGTTCCGTTGGCAAAGTGTCTCACTAACCTCCTTAATTCAAAGATAAAATGCACTTATTTTAAGAAAAATTACTTATTAAGATTTACATTTTTTGCAGTGCAGGTCTATTTTAGTCGGACTACGCAGGAACTCAGCAGCAATTTCCTTACAGGAAGAGGTTACAAAGTAAAACTCATCCGCTTTGGGGGAAAATCCAAAATAAAAATCTGTAAATCTCACAGAGAAAGAGTCGGTCTGGAGTCGCCCATCGCGTTTATAGTGAGCAGGACAGACTGGAGCAAAAACAATGAAACATTAAAATAGAAACTTTTCCCCATGATGGGAGTTCAGATAGAAACGGATAAAGTAGAGATCCTCCAGAATAAGGAGGAGCAGACAGAGCAGGTCAGCGCAGCGGATCTCTCTCACCTCTTTATGGAAAAAAGAAAGAAAAACTTCCCAGATCTCTCTGAGAATCACCTCTCTGTCGCCATAGAAACCGTCCCACTGAGTTTATTGCTGCGTTTTTCTGTTCTTTAGACGTAGATCTCATGTTTTAATAGATGAACATTCTATCTGTTCTGGTTCTAGAAGCTGCACAGACTCGTTAAGTAGGAAGTAGGCCTCTGTTTTCCTTTACAGGAGGACAGAAGACCCTCGCGCTATTCATCGAGCCAACTATTCCCTCTAGCGACCCCCATTCTCAGAGACATAGACAGGTATGGGGCATTGCAGGCTAACAAAGAAAAGCCAAGCGACCCCCATTCCAAAGGGGGACCCGGCGTTCATCACCGTTTTCTATTTGCGTGTTTCACACAAACTAAAACCAGGCTTTGTTGGGCTGCTGGATAAAAACCTGGAACTCAATACTATTTCTGACATTTGGAATAAAGAAGCTTCCTGGATTGAAGACAGTTGGCTTCCCAAACTTGGAAACAAAGTCAAGAGGAATTGATTTTAATTTTCTGTGGAATGACTCTCACCCAATCTTGGTAGAGAATGCACCACTGTTTTTTTATTTTGTAACTTTTCATAATCTGTTCCAGTGAAATATGGGAAATAGTTTTATTGTGTGTAGAGACAGAAGTGATCAAATCTGCATAGATCTGCTCACCCTGCCTAATCAGAGACATGGAGTTACATCGGGTCAGAGGTTAAAAAGTTTTAGTCGGTGTGTTCAAGTAAGTTAAGCTTTAAAAATGAGACCCCAGAACTTTAGGAGGGGATCCAGGGACCGAGTTCTGCTCTTCAGGTCCAGGATGGTTCAGATCCTGCTGGTCCTCTGACTCCTGTTTGCTCCTCACAGTTCCTGAACTACCAGAGAAACAACAAGACCGTCCTCTACCGCATGCTGGACGTGGCCAACCAGGTGGACTGGGTGAGACTCAGCCCCCCTCTCCCCCATAGACCCGGCCCCCCCGGGCAGTCCCACAGAACCGCCTTGTTTTTCTGTTCCAGTTCTACCGGCCGCTGAACGTCCGCGTGGCGCTGACCGGCCTGGAGATCTGGAGCGACCGCGATAAGATCCGGGTGGAGAAGAGTCCCACCGACACCCTCAACAACTTCCTGGAGTGGAGGAGCAGAGAGCTGCTGCCGCGCCTTCGCCATGACAACGCCCAGCTCATCATGTAAACGTTCACCAAAATAAAAGCTCCTCACGTTGATTCCAAGCGGCTTCTTTGGGCTTTGGTTGCTTCTGACCTGCAGCCAGAATAGGGCCGGTGTCGGTACCAGATCTGCTCGGGGCCCCGCCCCTTCTTATAGCAGCAACACATTGCAGCGCCACTCAGACAAACAGCTGCTTCGTTTTTTAATAATCGAATCTCTCCTGGAGTCTCAACATATTATTGCCTATATTTGCTATTATTTTACATTTTATCAGCGATCTAAAGTAGAAAACAATCATCGTCAGTCTGGAAGGAAAGACAGACTGAGCTCTGCTATTTAACAAGGAGACACTAAACGTCTCAACTTATTTTTATTCTTTTTAATGAGATCTGAGGGCAGAGGAAAAGGTTAACAGTTATTCTACTTGTAGAATAAGAAATTCGGTTAAAGAAAAAAAAGAAAAATAAAATGTAAAATCGGTATGTATATTTGTATGGGAAAAAATATTTTCACAGCAAATATCAAAAAATATCAAAAAAGGATTAACGCCTTGTTGTTGAAACAAATATAAAAGTAGTGTAGCTTAATGTGGCTAACCAACGAGCTAAAAGAGGTTAACCTGTTAGCTAGTAGACAACAGCTAGGCCACAGCGCTACTCTAGTTCTCCCTCTTATATCAACACGGGTCTAACAGTTACTTTGTATTGTGAAATAGATTTTTTTGTTTTGTTTTGTCATTGATCAGGTAAAACTTAATCGGTCGTTAGAGACGCTAACGCTACAGATGCTACTAGATGTTATTATCGTTGTCTGGGCAACCACAATGTTTTCCGTCATGTGGCAACGTGCAGCCAATCGTGTAGCGTAACGCCACTGGCAGGAAGTGGGAACCGGAGTAGATCTGGGAGCTACAGCGGGCAATTAATTAATTACATTTTTAATATAATCTCAATTTAGAAAGGTGCAATTTTCAAATCGCAGAGAAACTAAATCTCCAACCTTTAGGTGGCGCCGATACGATGAAAGTAGGCATGAGCCGCATAGAAAGGAAACTAGAGGTGCAGCCACTGATCTCTGTTTATTCACTGGATTGCTGACTGGTCGGCCATGTTGGTACTCCCACGGACACACGCAGTTAAAAGCATTAGGCTGCTGAAACCAGCAGGTTTCTGGCTGTGGGACGTCGTTCCACAGGTAATGAGTCATGTGTAATTAATATATTTATATTACATCTATATCATGAATGCATCACTTTTGGCTCATCTCTATTATTCTGCTCCATTTACACATTCATTTTACTGTGATGGATTGTATAATATGTTATATTAGATGATTTATAGACTTCATAATGATTGATTGGCCGATTTGTTTATTCTAAGTTAAAGTTAATCTATTGATGCTATGAAACAGCCAGTCTGTGTCAAAGTGATGAATTTATATTTAGTTTAAAAGTCTTCAGTCTCCCTGAAAATGAGAACAATATGGTTGTTTGATGCTGTAGCAGAATGGAACATCTAGACCCAACATGGTTCAGGAACCAAAAAACATCCCAATGATCTGAAATCAGAGCAAAGATGGTAGAAGAACGCAGCAGAAACAACAGAAACCTTTCAAAAGCCTCCAAAGTCCAAAGAAAGTGTCTGACGGACGTCCAGAAGGTTCCAGGTCTGACTGCTCTGTCTGAACCCAACAGGGGCGGCTCTTTTGACGGCACCACCGTGGGGATGGCGTCTCAGTCGTCCATGTGTTCCCGGGACCGATCGGGAGGCGTCAACGTGGTGAGACCCGCTCTGTGCTGCCGGAGGCGACCGGAACCAGCCTCGTGTTTTATGACCCGTCTCTTTCCCAGGATCACCTGGTCAGCGTTCTGGGCGTGGCCTCCACCGTCGCCCACGAGCTCGGACACAACCTGGGGATGAGACACGACACGGCCGATCGCCGCTGCTCCTGTGAAAATGAGCCACGCCTCGGAGGATGCATCATGGAGCCGTCGACCGGGTCAGGATCAGGATGCAGAACATTTCCACAGCCCGTTCTCCGCTGAACGTCTCGTTCTGCTGAATCAGGGAATAGACCTGCAGACTTTTCCACGCCGCCGCTGGCTTATGGCCGCCTTAGATAACGCAGTGATTATTATTAGAGTTATTATTGTTCTCTGCAACGTTTTATTCCCACTGAATAACAAACGATGTTAAAACACCGAAACTAAACCTCAGGTGAGGCTTTGGTTATGATTGACAGACGTGAAGTCGGCGTTTGTCCAAACATCCGCAGCTTTGATCATCTGCATGTCCTCTTCCTCCCGTCTGAGAGCGACGACTTTTTATTCAGTCTGTTGGTTGAGGTGATGTTTGGGTTAAATCTATCGATGTTTACGTTATAAAACCTTCCCCAGTGCGAGCTGTTGCTCTCCCTCCATGTTTTTACATGCAGATCTGTCTGCATAGTTCCAATATTCCAAGGTAGAGGTGCAGAAACATGGAGCATAAACCCAGCTTTAATCAGCCGGTTCTGTCTGCTTAGCTGGCGCTAACGAGGTCGTCTTAAAGCAGGAGAACTGAGCCGTCTTTGAAACCCCTGATCAGCAGATCAGCGTTTTGAACTCTGACTCTTCTCATTGGATTAACATCTGATCTCTGTGTTGTGGCTCACCTGTCCACCTCTGGCTTCAGGTTCCTGCCAGGTCAGCTCTTCAGCAGCTGCAGCGCCGCGGATCTGTCCATCAGCCTGCTGCACGGCGGCGGCATGTGTTTGTTCAACGTGCCGCAGCCAGACCGCCTGCTGGGAGGACCGCGCTGTGGAAACCTGTACGTGGAGAAAGGAGAGGAGTGTGACTGTGGCCTGCTGGAGGTACTCGCATGTCCACCTTAAATTATCTGCTGTAGACCTTAAATCAATTCCTGTCCACCTTAAATTATCTGCTGTAGACCTTAAATCAATTCCTGTCCACCTTAAATCATCTGCTGTCCACCTTAAATCAATTCCTGTCCACCTTAAATTATCTGCTGTAGACCTTAAATCAATTCCTGTCCACCTTAAATTATCTGCTGTAGACCTTAAATCAATTCCTGTCCACCTTAAATCATCTGTTGTCCACCTTAAATCATCTGCTGTCCACCTTAAATCAATTCCTGTCCACCTTAAATTATCTCCTGTCCACCTTAAATCAATTCCTGTCCACCTTAAATCATCTGCTGTCCACCTTAAATCAATTCCTGTCCACCTTAAATCATCTGCTGTCCACCCTAAATCAATTCCTGTCCACCTTAAATCATCTGCTGTCCACCTTAAATCAATTCCTGTCCACCTTAAATCATCTGCTGTCCACCTTAAATCAATTCCTGTCCACCTTAAATCATCTGCTGTCCACCCTAAATCAATTCCTGTCCACCTTAAATCATCTGCTGTCCACCTTAAATCAATTCCTGTCCACCTTAAATTATCTCCTGTCCACCTTAAATCAATTCCTGTCTACCTTAAATCATCTGCTGTAGACCTTAAATCGATTCCTGTCCACCTTAAATTATCTCCTGTCCACCTTAAATCAATTCCTGTCCACCTTAAATCATCTCCTGTCCACCTTAAATCATCTGCTGTCCACCTTAAATCAATTCCTGTCCACCTTAAATCAATTCCTGTCCACCTTAAATTATCTCCTGTCCACCTTAAATCAATTCCTGTCCACCTTAAATCATCTGCTGTAGACCTTAAATCAATTCCTGTCCACCTTAAATTATCTCCTGTCCACCTTAAATCAATTCCTGTCCACCTTAAATCATCTCCCGTCCACCTTAAATCATCTGCTGTCCACCTTAAATCAATTCCTGTCCACCTTAAATCAATTCCTGTCCACCTTAAATCATCTGCTGTCCACCTTAAATCAATTCCTGTCCACCTTAAATGCTCTCCTTAGCAGTGGCAGCTGGCCAATAGAGGGCGCTAAGGTGCCGCTCACCCACCGAATGTCCCTGATTAAGAATTAGAAAAATATATATACATTTTTTATATAATTTAATTTTAAATTTGCATTTAAAAGATTTCAAAATATATGTATTTCTTAGATCTGCAAGATACACATTTAATCTTTAATGACTAGTAAGGCGTCATTCAATTTTCCGTCGGATTGGTTAGTTTTGAAGTATAAATCCGCCTGAAGGCTTTATTCTTCCTCCTTTCCAAAGGTCAGGATCTGATCCAGCGTAGATAAAGACAGCTAGGACGGATTTAAAGCACTTTGTAGAAAAGGCAAAGAAGAAAGAACAATCTGGGATTCACATGGAAAATAATAGAATCTAGTCGACGTTTTCTAGATCTTTGTTCATTGGATAGTTGCTGTTAAATAAGCACATTCTCAGAAAATAGTTTTTATATATTAAAAAATTTACATCTGACTAAAAGAAATTATTAAACTGGTTCATTATATTTTTTTAGGTTTGTGACACAATATTGGACCATTGGAACACAGATTTACCTTCAAAACGCCTCAGAAGGACAAGATTAATGCACAAAAAGTAAACCTGGACAGGAATTTAGGTTTCGTTTTTATAAAGTGCTTTTATACGTTTTTTTTGTTGTTGGGATTCGTGATAAATATACTGGTGTGATAATTTAGTACGTTTATTGTTTTTGATATACCGTAAATTCTCTAATATAGGCCCCGGCCTTTTGCTTTCACTCAAGTGCATCGCGGTCCAGGTTTTTATTGGATAGAGGCCAGTATTAGAGACAGGCCTCTATTGCTATTTGAGCAAAACAGACTACCAGTGGAATGAATAAAAATGAGATTTTGTGTCTATTTGAACCTATAAAACACTAGGTTCATTTATTGAAAAGTACAGTTACCATGTCTCGCTGGTTTAAAGTAAAAAAATATAAAAATCCTCCAATTCTGTTTAATTCTCCTCCCTCAGTTTCCTCCTCCTCTTCATCTCTCCCTTTATTCTCCTCACCACCGCTGCTCCTCATGTTCTGCTGCGGCGTGTTCGTTCTTCCTCGCACAGACCGGGCAGCAGCAGGGGCTTGTCGCTCAGCCTGCGCAGGGCTGTGGTACTTGTATGTTACTTACTACCACAAGTATAATGTTGAGGTATGCCCAGAAAAACGTTTATAGCCCCCGCCTGTATTAGAGACCGCCATTATTTACCTCCTCTGACAGCGGTGACCGCCAATGTTAGAGACCGCCGCTATTGGAATACAGGCCAATATTAGAGAATTTACGGTACGCCTATTTTGAATTTATAGCCCCCTGGAGAAAAACTCCACCAGACGCCACTGCTCCTTACCACTTTAAATCTTCTCCTGTCCGCCTTAAATCTTCCCCAGTCCACCTTAAATTCTCTGCTTTACACCTTATATTCTCTCCTTAAATCACCTTAAATTCTCTCCTGTCCGCCTTAAATTCTCTCCTGTCCGCCTTAAATCCTCTCCTTTCCACCTTAAATTCTCTCCTGTCCGCCTTAAATTCTCTTGTCCGCCTTAAATTCTCTCCTGTCGCCTTAAATCCTCTCCTTTCCACCTTAAATTCTCTCCTGTCCGCCTTAAATTCTCTCCTGTCCACCTTAAATTCTCTCCTGTCCACCTTAAATTCTCTCCTGTCCACCTTAAATTCTCTGCTTTCCACCTTAAATTCTCTCCTGTCCGCCTTAAATCCTCTCCTGTCCGCCTTAAATCCTCTGCTTTACACCTTATATTCTCTCCTTAAATCACGTTAAATTCTCTCCTGTCCGCCTTAAATTCTCTCCTGTCCACCTTAAATCCTCTCCTGTCCACCTTAAATTCTCTCCTGTCCACCTTAAATCCTCTCCTGTCCACCTTAAATTCTCTCCTGTCCGCCTCGGTCTGTCTGCTCTGTATTTTCATTGTTAAGCTCATTATTTTAGTCATCATTAAATCATCAGTCGACAGCACAGCTTCATCCTCACGTGCTCCACATGACTTTGTTCTTCCTGTTTCCATTGTGCTGCCCTCTGATTGGCCAGGAGTGTAGTGACCCGTGCTGTAATGCGTCCACCTGTCGGCTGGTTCCTGGAGCTCAGTGCTCGTCAGACGGTATCTGCTGTGAGGACTGTAAGGTCAGTCGGCTTCATGTCTCTGAATTTAAGCCGTCAGCATCAGGCAGAGCCTCACCTCTTCTTCTTCTTCTTCTTCTTCTTCTTCTTCTTCTTCTTCCTTATTCAGCTGCGTGCCGCAGGCTCCGTTTGTCGTGAGCCGCTCGGCGAGTGCGACCTGCCCGAGTACTGCACAGGCTCCTCCCCCTACTGCCCCCCTAACGTCTTCCTGCAGAACGGTGAGGCCTGCCAGAACGGCGCCTCCTACTGCTATGGAGGAGTCTGCACCAACATGGACACCCAGTGCCAGATGCTGTGGGGAACCAGTAAGAAAGCTGAGTCTAAACCAGTTTACGCCAAACTAAAGCAGTTCAGCTGGTCGCTCCGCTGAAAGCAGAGGACCATCTCCATCTAAACCAGAAACATCCTTTCTTCTGTAACTGGTTTGAACTGGTTTGTGTTCAGATGCCAGCAGCGCTCCAGCTGTGTGCTTCTCCTCGGTCAACAAACAGGGAAACAAATATGGAAACTGTGGTCAGCTGACCAACGGCTCCTACCTCCCCTGTGCAAACTCGTGAGTAAATGGTGCTGTTCTGTGTCCAGCCTACAAATCCCATGATGCCTCAGTGCTCCAGCTATATCTGTCTGTTTCAGAGACGTTCTCTGCGGGAGGATCCAGTGTCAGGGCGGGACAGAGCGCCCCCTGCTGGGCAGCATCGCCCAGATCCTCACTGTCCGCTTCAACAACAGCGACCTGGTCTGCAGGGGGACCTTCTTCCACCTGGACGACGACGTGTCGGATCCAGCCACCGTGGACCAGGGGACCGCCTGTGGGCCCGGAAAGGTCTGAGGAACGCCGACCGGTTTTAGATTCCATCTGGACTATAGCTTCGTTTCCATGGACACAAATAATCAGCTTGAAGGTCTGATTAGATCTTGATTAGATTAGATGATTCGGTCCGACTGGAAATAGTTTTTATTCTGATCTTCATCCCGATCGGTGTCCATGTCCTCACCCCTGGATCTTTGGAGTTAAATCCTCTCCTCTGCTCATGGGCACAACGCCAGCGAGACGTTTTTCTCTTTACTGACCTTCATGCGCTGGCGGCTGGTCCCTGGTGGAGGAGGAGGCTCTAATTGATTGATTGATGGACTTTATTGATCTCACAGTACTCGTTAAATCAGCTCAAATAGTAAGAGAAGAAGAAGGAAAAAAAAGGTGCATGATGGGATATTTACAGTAAATACAGTGAATCTGCATATGACAGCTTTTTATATATAAAATAAAAGGCCTTAATTGGTATTAAAATGTCTTGAATCAGTCTTTCGTGAGGTCTTAATTTTTAAAAACATCATAAATAGGATCTCATTTTTATTATGATTTATTTTTTGTAATCTAAATAAAACATCAAAATTGACCTTTTTTTTCTTTTAAATAACGGCTCGCCATTATTGGTTTCGTCTCCGAGAGCGATCATTTTGATTTCCCTGCTAAAACAAAAGTTTGTGAATTCAGTTAAATAATTGTTCAAATATATCTGTCATTTGTGTGTTTTTAGCTTTCTTCCTGTATGGGGAAGCTTTTCAACATTTGAAACATTAGTTCAGTGGTTTATGTTAAAATAAACCTTTAGGTTAAGTTGCAGCAAACAGGTTTTCTTGGTTTTCTTGTGAATTTGGTCTTAAATTTTTTTATTTCAAAGTGGCATTAAAAAGTCTTAAAAGTCTTGAATTTAACTCAAAGCTGTACTTATGCTGTAGGGAACCCTGTAGCAGGCAGCTGCTTCTTCTACTAGTAAAGCGTTTCTGGAAAACGTTTATTTAGTTTCCATGGAAACAGATTTTAAACTTCTAATCAACAAAGATTCAGATCAGAGAAATGTACACATGCGGGATGTATTTTATCCCTCAGAGCTGCAATAGAATCTGATTGGCTGAAAGATTTATTCTTTTTTTTTTTTTTTTCTGTCGTCTTTTGGTCTTGGTTCTGGTTTATTTTCTGTGTCTTTGATTGATCTAAACCAGTAAAGTAACCAATCTTCCCAGTAAAGGAAAATAATCTGCAGGTTTTGCTTGGTTCTGTATAACTATCATTTCTCTGCTTTGATGTTTGCAGGCCTGCTTAAATCAGAAATGTCAGGACGCGTTCGTGTTCGGTGTGACCTAATGTCGCAGGAAGTGCAGCGACACGGCGCGAGTCCTCACCCGCGCTGAACTACCCATCAGAACGATCACAAAACTAAACAGCTGACGGCGCACTGATGGTTTAAACCGAGATCTGGGATAAACTTCCCAGATCTCTCTGAGAATCACCTCTCTGTCGCCATAGAAACCGTCCCACAGAGTTTATTGCTGCGTTTTTCTGTTCTTTAGACGTAGATCTCATCGTGTTTTAATAGATGAACATTCTATCTGTTCTGGTTCTAGATGCTGCACAGACTCGTTAAAGGAAAAGTTCGTTCAGCTTGAATAATCAACGGATAATTTTTTATACCTAAAACTAATACTTTCACTGTCATTTAATGAATTTACAACGAATCAGTAAAAAAATAAAAACAATTTTCGTTGTAATCACGGCGTCTGGGAGCGGCCATTTTTGCCCAAATATAGTAACGCTTCACTCCTGACATCTTCCGCTGTTCTATCAGACCCGCATACAGATAATTAATATCTGTTTATCACTTTAGTGATTTATAAAAACTAGGGATGCACGATATAATGGGCCCCCTATCGGTATCGGCCTTAAAACTGAATATCGGACATCGGCCACCCCACCGATATTTAACCCGATATTTGATCAGCTTCTGAGTTTCTAAAGTCTAAAAAAAAAATAAATAAATACTACTTCTTCCTCAAAAACTTCTTTTTTACAGACTTAAAAACTTCTAAAGACGAGGGAAAAAATATTGATCCATTAAAATATCCCAATATCTTCATATGCTGATATATTGCCATTTAAAAACACCATATCAATCTCTTTGACTAATGAAATATTGCTATATGTCATCGTTATGCTACGAAATCCCCCGAAAATTCACCAAATGTTGCCATATTTTTATATGTTGATATATTGACGCGGTATTGATCTATTTTACTAACAAAATATCACAAGAATTTGCAAAATATCACGAGAGTTTGTAACAGAACGATGAAATTTCACGAGATTTTGAAAGTAAAATAGATCGATACCGCATTTTTAAAAATCAATTTGATATCAACATATGAAAATATATTTGAGTATATTATTTTTCAAAGTGTCAGAAATGGATAACAAAACTGCTATTTTCAATGACTACTTATTTTTGTCCAGCTTTAACATCGGTATCGATATCGGTTATCGGCTACATGAGTTTTAAAATATCGG
>JAGKQL010005343.1:0-11676 GCA_018398635.1 Cyprinodon brontotheroides
AAAACACTAAAATATAAGAAAAACCCTCTTGATGCTCCTGGCCAACTGGAAATTAAAGCACAATCAAACAGATGAGTATTTAAAACCGTTTTAAAATCATTAACTGTATTAGACACATTTACAGTGAGTGCAAAATTATTCCAGTCCTGGAAACATAAAGAAAAATCAGGGCTCCAATGGGAAGATGCTTTAGGAAAAAGTTCCAAAAAGTAAGGAAATGGATTATCGTTTAAACATTTAGAAACAAAAAGAAAAACCAAAACATACCACCAACCTTTGCAGTGTCACATCATCTACAATAGTTGCACAGCCAAAGAAGAGACTTATCCTGGGCTGTGAAGAAAGAACAGGGGATTGTGGGATGCTGTCTGCATGATTAAACTCTGGCTCAGTCTGAATACCTTAGATTGCAGCCCTTACCTCCTGTTCTTTGCTCCTTTTCCTCCACTTTTCTCTGGATCATCAAAGAGAAAAGGAGCTCCAGACTGCTGTGCTTATGCCTTTATGAAAGTTAAGTCACAGAATCACACGGACCAAACTTTTAAAGAACCAAGCAAAAACAAAAGTTACATAAATGCTGTGAACGCTTAAACTTTTATGTTGCAAAACTCAAAATATATGAAGGTAAAGGATGATAGCATGTGTCAAAACAGAAATCATATGATTTTGTTTGCCAGATTCAGAACATTCGGATCTAGACTCGGTTTACGTTACACTAGTCCAGTTTTTAAAGATCCTTAGTTCTTTCAGGAGGACAATACTGGAGAGATGTACTCATGGTGCTTGATTTTAGAACAAATTCCTCATCTCATTATTGCTGTTTTTCAGATTTTAAGATGCGCAGCACTTTGACCACCCAGTATATGTAGACAGTTCAACATAGAGATCAAAGGATACAGTTTAAAATACAAAATCCTTTGACTTTCACCATCCTGTTCTTCATTCTCGTGTCAAGGTCTGTGGAGGTTTTTGAGGACCCACATGCAGAGATGAGTTTGCAGATTTAATAGAGGTTCAACAAGGCAACTGAGGCAAAAATCCAAGAGCAAAAATAAGAAACCAAAAATCAGGAGATGCCAGGGAGAAACAACGTATGGGGAGGGAGCCAGCAAGAAACCAACAAAAAAACAAGGAACCAGCACTGAGGAACTGCAGAAGTGGTGTATATATGGGGAACAGAGCAAAGGATGGGCTAATGAGCTGTTATGGAGCAGGTGTGAATAGAATTAACAGAGAAACAGAGAGTAACTTAGTAAATACAAAACTGACAGAAAACAACTACAAAGACACAAAATAACAAAGAAAACAAAAAATAAACCAAAACAGAGGGCAGAAACCTGAAATAAAGTCTTTAATGAATGTAAAAACTGCTCTTTGTCTGCAGGAAAAGCCTCACAGCAACAGCCATGTCGTCTTAAAGAAGAGAGGCAGACACAGGCAGGATGCTCTAAACCAAGAGGTCCATTCAAAGTCTTCTCTGGTGTCCAGAAATGAGACAGAGTTCTGGAATCGTCCTCGGTGTGGAGTCCCAGACTATCCAAAAGTAACACCCCTCGACGCATCAAACCACAGCAGGAAGAGGAGCAGAAAGCAGCGCGGGAAACGATTCGCTCTATTTGGAGGACGCTGGGACAAATTTGATCTCACTTACAGGTAAGAAATGAAAATCCGCTGCTTCTAAGGTACTTTTAGTATCGCTTTTGGAGTCTAAAATTCCAATTTGAGCTCATCTTTAGTGACCTCAATTTGATGTCTGTGTCCTCCAGGATTCTTCGTTTTCCATGGCAGATGAGTGAAGACAAAGTTCGGGACGTCTTGAAAGAGGCCTTTGAAGTTTGGGGCGCAGTAACTCCTCTGACACTCAGAGAGGTTGTTAATGAGAGAGCAGACATCATCATTGACTTTAACAGGTAAGAAACCAAAGAACAATCAACTGTGAATCAACAGTCAACATAAACACAGAAAACAGAAGGGGTGCTTGCTGCTTTTCTCCATCCATCTGGGGTCCAGGACTGAAATATCTTAAAGCCTCCTGCCCTCTATAGAACAATAACTATGTTTTACAGAATAATTACACACATTCCATTCAATCCAGTTTATTTATATAGAGCCATTTCACAATACATCTGAAGACACTTTACAGAAGAGATACCATCAGATTGATTAGGAAAACCAGGTGATTGCATCCAGTCATTGATTTGCAAGACATGCTCTTTCTGGATTAGACTGAGGCGACGATTTTCGCTTGGATTTTGTCGTTGACTCTTCAGCGATCCCTCTACTAAAGCATGCATGTAGCGACAGTGGAGACGAAAGATCCTGTTTAAAGGAACGAAACCTTCAGCAGACACAGGCCCAGTGTGAGCGGCCATCTGCCAAGGGGTTCGAGGAGAGAGAGGCAGACGTACAAAAAGAAGCAGGTATATAAAAGGTAACTGTCAACCAATACCACCCATCTGGTAAAGACACAACCAGGCAGATGAGCTCCAACACAATTCTCTTATCAGAGGATGAAAAACACAATTCTCTTATCAGAGGATGAAAGAGAGCACATACAGTTAGTCAAATTAAAAGAAACGATGACTACAACGGAAGCAGTCCAAGTCTAACAGAAAACACGAATAGAGCAGATAAAGCTACTATGAGAAAAAGCAGACAGAACACAAAGTTATGAGTGGAACTTAACAACAAGTGCTGAATACGAGAATAGAATTAGAATGAAACACAATGAGGTAAAGTGGTCCCTATGTGATCCAGCAGCCTAAACATATAGCAGCATAAATATAGAAAACAGATCAGGATAACCTAAATATTGTGGATGTTGTAAGAAAGGTAGAACCACAGTAGGGCCGTGGTAAAACCAAGGAGAAACATCTTTCTGGACTGGAATTCATAATCAGCAGGGGCATAAATCTATCAGGATCAGTTTAAAAGACACTTGATAATCATTCATCATCATCGAATTACACTATATACCCTCAAACTGGATGGTTATAGTATGACGACTCACTTTGGCATCTGTCTGCTGAATCGTCCTTGTCATAACAGAACTCTCGTTTCTCTGCCAAACCCATCTCTGCTTCACGTTTTGACCTGTAGAGGATAGAGAGATTAAAACTATAACTCCTTTTCAGACATGAAAATTTTTACTAGCCTGCAGATCTTATTTTTATTTTTTGAGCGGTGATCCTCTGAAATAAAGACATGAAGTAAAGATTTTATTTCTACATTAAAGTAAAACCGTTTAAAGTTTAATTTTGTCCTCAAAAAGCAAAAACTTGCAGGTTTTCCATCAGTGTCTCATGTGGAGGATCTTGAGTCCACCTCTCTGTCCAACATTTAGGGTCTGGAGATATTTATTTTTGCTCAGATGCTCCCACTGCAGCATTTAAAACAAGCTATGGTCGGGATTTGGACTAGCTCATTGGAGCACTTTGTTTATTTTCTTTCTTAGATATTCTGCTGTAGATCAGCTGTGTTTCTGTTGAGAACCCAGTCTAGTACAGCTTCAAGACTCCAGAGTACTTTGTAGAGTACTTTACTGCAAGGTGCACTTGTGCTGTTGCTGCAAAAAAAAAAAAAGAATCCTCATCCCTCCTATCTTGTGCTTCTCAGTTGATGTAAGGTGTTTTATTTAATTTTCAGCTTTTTTCTTTCTTTTGCCTTTGGCCAGAATTCAACTTATTTGTCTCAAGAAAACTGTTCCAGAGGACTTGTAGTCATTTTAGCTTTAAAGTATGAAAGATGGGGCCCTTCAAAAAAGGGGGGTACTAACATTGGTTTTACATGCTTTACATGCTTTAAACTTAGCCGTACGTAGTCCTACTCAATTCTAGTCAGAATATGAGTCTGATGCTGCTCCATAGAGCTGTGATTATGGGGCGTGTTTTGAACGAACCAGGAAAAAAAATGCCTCTGCACTCAATTGGATAGACCTACAACCAATAAGAGCAACGGAGTGCGTGACGTATGTTAAGCGATGCATAGTTGTTGTCAACAAAAATCAAAGCGTGCAGTTGCACGCCTATAATAAGAAGATGAGCCTTGATCACGTTTCTCTGTTCCTCTTTTAAAATTAATTTGCTGTCGATATCTTCTAGAACAGACCTAATAGCAGAATCTACTCACCTCAACTCTCCAGCGGCAGCCATTGTTGTTGTCACCCCAGCGCGCTTTGGTCACATGGTTGATTACGTTACTGTTGATCATCTGTCCATCATCGTATAAAGCCCGCCCTGACAATTTGATTGGCCCGCCAGATATTGTGCTAGCATACTCGCGCTACTGTTGAGCAATGCCAGACCGAACTTCCCGACCTCAAACGTTGTGGGCGGGACTAAGTTCGGAATGGCATCCAGGCTACTTTAAACTTGTCATAAGATAAAAATCAGACATGGTTTTACAGGTACTGGCATGGTGATGACTTACCGTTCGACGGTCCTGGAGGAATACTGGCCCATGCTTTTCTTTTTTCTATTTTAAAGAGGCTAAGCCCACTTCACTATGATGCAGAACATTGGACCAAGTTGGGAATAGTGTTGGTAAGATGATTTTGGACTATTTACCATGTGTGTGAAGCTAATCACTAAATACCTTTTGCCTTTTGAAGGGACTGATTCTCCTCCAGGTGGCAGCTCGCGAGTTCGCCATGTTCTGCCTGCAGCACTTCTTGAGCCCGAAGGCCGCCATGCGAGTCCTTTTCACAGTGATTCCTACCCTTTGAAGCTCAGTGAAGATGATAAGAGGGGGATCCAGTATCTATATGGACCTCCTCGTACACACCGCCCGGATATAACAGAGACCAATGAGATAGGAGACTGAACTGGGTGAGACCATGATGCTGAACTTGTTTTGAACCTGCGACCATCAGTCCTGATCAATCATTGTGTCTTTTAAATAATGCCTCCAAGAAAAGATAGAAAGCTGGCAATGATCATAAAAAGACATTCAAAGTTTGGAAAAGTGTTTGATGGAAACCACTAAAACAAATTTAGGAATATCTGGGATATCAGGAAAGATAATGGAAAAGAAATATGGACTGGATCAGAGCTTTTTAATTGTACCATCCCTTATTCAAAAGTTTCCTCTTTTTCTGCTTTTACTCATGCATGTAATAGATTAGGGTTTGAAGTAATGAGTGTCTGGTTTTCCTCATTTGGATGCCTGCAGAACAAGCTTTGATTTCGTATCCATGATCGGGGAGAGCTGTTTTTCTTCAAGTCTCTCGACACGCTTGGCTTATCCGCGGACGGACGCCTACAGGGTGGCTATCCAGCCCTGTCTTCACGCCTCACTGGAGCGTATCTCCTGACTGCTATTGATGCAGCTCTTATGAAGATAAAAGTCTGGCAACATCTGGTTCTTCCAAGGTACAAAAAGGAAGCAGAACATTCCTTGCTCCTATTTTTTTTCTTTGTGCCACATTTTCTAATGCTGCCAAATGAACGCTAACACACTGTTTTCTTCCTGTAGTGGTCGCAGATTAGAAATTGTTCATTAAAAATGTTAACTAATTCAGTAAAAATTAAAAAGTAAGAACCAGCAAGCACCCATCCTGCATTCTTTTGGTGCCCAACCCTAATTTCCTTTTACCTTCCAGAAAAAAGTTGGGAATCACCATAGCAAATCTTGAAGTGAGATTCTTGGTTCTCAGCAGCCTATTCTTTATGATGTTAATCCAGTGGTTCCACAACAACCGTTTTTCAACAGATAAAAAAAAAAAAAGATAGAATCGGCATAAATTGCCAAAAAAGTATAATCTCCTTTGCTCATGAATTCACTAACTTTTTAAAGCAAAGGTATAATTATCTAAAACTGTTTGTTTTTTTACCTGAAATGTAATTCATCATTGCTTTCAATTCATAAATATTTTCACAAAAAGCTCTAATTACCCCTCTTCCCGATCCACTCCTGCAATTATGCATGACCTCACTTAGGGGCGCCCCACCCACTTTGGGAAACACTGCCACCCTACCCTAACCTACCCTACTCTGCCTGACTCTAACCTACCCTACCCCACTCTACCCTACCCTACCCTGCTCTACCTGACTCTACCCTACCCTACCCTACTCTACCTTACCCTACTCTACCTCACTCTACCCTACCCTCTTCTACTGTACCCTACCCTACCTTACTCTACTCTACCTCACTCTACCCTACCCTACCCCACTGTACCCTACCCTACTTTACCTGACTCTACCCTACCACACTCTACCCTACCCTACTCTACCTGACTCTACTCTACCCTACCCCACCCTACCCTACCTTACTATACTCTACCTCACTCTAACCTACCCTACCCCACTCTACCCTACCCTACTCTACCCTACTCTACCTGACTCTACTCTACCTGACTCTACCCTACCCTACCCTACTCTACCTTACCCCACTCTACCTCTCTCTACCCTACCCTACCCCACTCTACCCTACCCTACCTTACTCTACCTGACTCTACTCTACCTGACTCTACCCTGCTCCACCTACCCTACCTACCCTACCTTACCTATCCTACCCTACCCTACCTACCCTACCCTACCCTACCCTACCCTACACTACCCACCCCACTCTACCCACCCTACTGTATCCTACCCCTACCCTACTCTACTCCACTCTACCTCATCTTCTGGTTCTTCACTACGTAGAGCTAAAACAGGAATTTGTACATGTAAAGGGAATCTCTTACATCTTTAAGCTTTCTCTCTTTTTATTATCATTTTATCATTTGTGTATACATAACGAAATTTAATTTAGTTTGTCAAAACAAGCAATAATATGATAGTATATGTAATAAACAACTGAGACATAAAAAACTTTCTTTTACAGAAATTGTAATCTTACTAATATCAGAGAACTGGCTCAGGTCACAGATGGCAGCACTTACCTCTGGGCTTGCTTCTTCAGAATATTGCTAGAATAACAGTTAAACAATCACTTTATACATCTCCAGGGTCTCCCCCTGCCACATCATCAAATGTCATATCATTACATCATGTTCATTAATGAGGAAACATCACTGGCTCCAGCCATATCAAGATATTACACAGTGTTCTATATCAAGGACATTCTGAATGCACAGTGACAGAGAGCTCGCTGTTAAGAATGATCCATTCTGTCTGTGCTCCGGCTTCATTCCCAAATCTTTATGTTTATAATGAAGATAACCTTTTAGCCCGACAGAAGAGCTGTCCTAACTAGATAAACTGCTTGGGAAAACATAAGCCTTATCACGTAGCAGGCAGGTGCTGTTAGTGTTTAAAACGCACATCCATGAATTATATAAAAATTATCCTGAGAGCCGGTAGGTGAGATTAAACTCAGCAGTTCAGTGCTTTATATATATTTTCTTCTAATGAGCAAACCCAGTAACTTCTAGACTTATTTCTTGTTGCTGTTGCAGGCGACAAATACTGGGTGTTTGATGCTGAGAGGAAGATATCTGGACCAGTGTCTTTGGTGCAGCTGGGTCTTCCTGTGACAGACATCAATGCAGCTCTGAGGTGGGAGCAGAACCAAATGGAGAAGATTTTGCTCTTTAAGTCTTCCTTCTACTGGCCCTTCAACACTCAGGAGAATCGGGTGAATGATCTCCATCCTCGCAGCATGCATGAGTGGACTGGACTACCCAGTCACATCGATGCAGCCTTTCTGGACAATTATGGTAAGACCTTGGGTCAGATTAACAGAGTTGGGTTAAACAACTGGTGGGTTTGAGTCTTTTCAAACATCTGACCTCTTTTCTCCTTCTGGACAGGTTATGCTAACTTCCTTAGTGGACTGTACTATTGGAAGTTTGATCCGGTGTCGCTGAAGGTGCTGGAAGGCTACCCTCGTAGAATCGGGATGGACTTCTTTGGCTGCTCTGAATCTAGTTAAATCCATCAAATCATAAAATTGAAATCATCCATCGGCTTACTGCTAAAAATCACAATGCTCAAATTTTCACCACAGATAAAACAGGACAGATTCTTTCTTTGTAGCAAACATCTATAGTCTTACTGTAAATTGTTGGGACTGATCCTTTATTTTCAGATCGGTTCTGATGCAGGTCAGGGAAACTCTGCATAACGCCATGGCAACAAAATGCCATTCGGAGTTGGCTGTTTGAGCCCACATCACATATCCTGTTCCTCACCTTGGCCCTAAATGCTGTACATTGTTAGCCTTTAGCAGGAAGGTTTGTTCTAGGTTTAGTGTCATAAAATCAGCGGGACTGGGTCTGATTATTCATGGTGCTATTTAAGGTCAAACTAGAACCTCATTCTACTTAATTCAGCTAAACTGTTCTCTCTACAGCTCTTGTTGAAGACTTATTCCATCATTCACAAGATTGTTACGACTCATTTATGTTTGTTTTATAGATTCTTCTTCATTCCTGAAGAACAGACATTTTATATATATATATATTTTCCTATTAATTTCAATTTGTTTTCATATTTAAGGTGATTTATTCTCAATCAGTGCTGGACGCTGATGCTTGCTTTGACCAGTATAACATGCTGGTCATAAACCAGTGATCTGGTGTTATGGTTCTGTTCTCTGTCAGCATCTTCTCATGGCTTTATGCGGATACAGAAAAACATTAACTGGTCCCATAATTTCTAGCAAGCCTGGTTGTTTTGGTCTACAGAACTGGCCCAAAAGAAGTATGATTTATTTTACTGGGGTCCATTTTTTTAATGGTGCGCTTTTAAGCCATGTTAGTCTTTTAGGTGGTGTTGAATGATTTGTTCAGCCTCTGGACTAAGATTTGAGAAATGGTACGAATTTGGTTCAGCAGCCCATGACTTAAGAAATATATATACTTTTTTTAAAAAACAGAAAAATAAATCCTGATATTACAAGATTAAAGTTGTGATATTAAATCAGTGAAAGTGCACTGATTTAATACCAGTATAGCAGTAAAATAAGTAAATTTTTAATGCACCCCACTGTGACAGTGGGGTGGAGGTTTGACAGGACCCAAATGCAGACACTGAAGCTTAAGTTGGTTACTTGAAGATTTAATAACAAAAGGATAACAGAAGCAAAAATCCCAAACCATAAATTCTCAGAATTTAACAAAACTAGAGAACCAGGAATACTTACAACAAAGGGGCAAAGAAATGACAACAAACCAGCCAAGAGTGACTGAACAGGAGGAGAATATATGGGAGAGAAACAAAGGCTAGCAGGCTAATTAGTAGATTGGGAGCAGGTGTGAACAGAGGAGCCAAGAAGGGAGCTGGGGAAAAGGAGACGGACACAAGAGGGCAAACAAGAAATGTCTAAGAACACAAAATGGAAATAGGACCAATGAAAACTCAGAGATAAAACTTGAACAGAAAAAAAAAACATGACAACTACACGATTAAAGATGTAGCCTGCTTTAATGTAAAGCCTTCTTTCTACGTAAAAAATGCTGAGGCTGCAATTTGCACTGCAAATTAAATTAATTAAATTAAGTGCAATGTTTCTTGAATTGAGCAGGAAAGTGAGACACTTTGCCAATGGAAAAAGACAATTAACATTTAAAATAAGAAAAAAAGCAACTGCAGTCTCTTATTTTAACTGCATAATATCTAATTATCTTATTTTAAGGCTAATCATATTCATTCCACTGGCAGATCCTCGGATTAACCCACTTAAATTGAGGGAAAATATGCTTATTTTACTCATTTTAAGATTGTTTTTGCAGTGTGAATGAGCTCGGTTAATATCTATCAAAGCCTTTTTCTCATTAAAATTACTATTTATGACAAATGTCATTACGATTTGATTTTCTTAACATTATGACTTTATTTTTTAATTTCAGAAAAAAAGTCTTAATACGGCTTTCATGCTCTGTCATAAAGAGCGCTTTGGAAGTGGAATATTTTTTACTGAAGATGCAGACAAAATAAAAAAACGTCCTCAAATGAAAAGCACTAGCTATTCTTCTTTAGTTCAGCATTTTTTTTTTCCACTTTAATTTTAAAGTAAACAAGGACCAAAACACAGAGTGACTTTTATCTGACTTTTAATTAACCCCATTTTTAAAGCACTCAAAACAAAGTCAGTGGCTGAGGTTCTTTAAATATATAAGCAAATTATAATCAACACCAGTAGAACCTTTAGAATTTAAAATCAAATGAAAAATGCATAACTTTGGACACCAGGGAGTCAGGTTTTTCTGCCTTACAGCAACAGATCGTTCCAGAGCTTAGAACCCAGAAGGTTCTGGTTCCGGTTAAAAAGGTCGACTGATCTAAGAGAACAAGGTCGGACAATAAAACATCAGAGATGTTGGACTGGAGGAGGTGATTTAATGACTTGAAAACAATTTTACAATCTTACAATCATTTTTAAAATGGACAAGCTGCCAGGTAAGGGAAATCAGCACCACTGAACAGAGTTTTGTGGTTAATAAATAAAATATAATTTTGTTTTTATAAAAGAAAATGTAAATTATAATCAATATCCCTCCAGTTTGAGGTGTTCTGTTATAAAAACCTATTTAAATACAATAACACTTGTCATTCTAATGTGATAAAATGTTTGGATGCTCAGGATATTCAGATTTCAGACCATAACCAAATAATATGAAATATAAAGCCTTAAACAATTTCAGACAATTTCATCCAGAAAGCTGAAAATGTTTATAACATAATGCATGATTTTCATTTGATTTCCATAAGTCCAATAAAAGCAGGATCATCTACGGGTTCTGAACAGGACACTGTTGCATTTCCTGACTTTCTGTGAGATTTTGATGTTTGAACACTTTTCGTTTATATTCACTGATTACTGTTGTGAGTTTTTTTTTTCAATAAAAATGAAAAAAGTGACTCCTCTTCGTCTCTTTTGATGTGACCACATGTATTAGAAAATGAGTGATGATTCTTGTTCTATTGCTGTTCCTGACGCTGCTGCTTTCTGCCTTATCACCAGACAGAGCCTGGAGGTTCACTGAAGCCACAGACCCAAATCAGCTACTGAGCGTTTCCATGTGTCTGCAACAGAGCGTGCGTTTTCCCAAGTTACTATCCGTTCAGATGATAACAGCAGCATGCTTCACTCATCTTCTTCAAAGATGACTTCATCTTTAACATCAAATTGGAAAAACCATCCCATGGATTCATGCAGGAACCTTGATGCTTATCTGCTCTGCTGGCTATGATCCACTGATATGTTTGAATGTTTCAGGACTAAAACTAAAGTTTTATGTAAAACCAGAAGCAGCTGCAGGTTCAGATCTCCTCTCATGAAGTCATTTAATCTGCACCGTGGGATCCTGCAGGAAATGAACCAAAACTTAAACATCTCAAGCTCCAACTTATTCAAAAGGATTTAAGTTTTTTTATTTAAACAATCAAACAAATAAGATTACAAAGCTTACATGGTATAATATACCACTAGAACGTACAACAGCGGTCAGACAATTAAAGTTAAAATAAAAGGTGCTCCTGGATGATAAAAGGGAAAAAATGTAATGTCTAATATACAAATATTATAACAATAGCAAGATTGAAACTGTAATGCTCACATTCCTGCCAATCTTATAATAAAGCCACTATTAATAAGTCAGGTACGCTTGAAAAAAATCCCAATTGCTTAACATCACATGCCCTTTGCCTCTTAATCTAGACAGCAAAACCTCTTATGATACAGTTTCAGTCATTAATACTTTCCATTTCTGGAGTGTAGGGTGTTTGGGTGCCT
>JAGKQL010005344.1:0-11707 GCA_018398635.1 Cyprinodon brontotheroides
GAAAAAAGAGACTGGAGTCTTCTCGAGCATGGCTTTTAAACCATGTGTGACACGGGAGCACTTCCTGTGAAAGTATCGGCTGATTGGTCTGTGCCATGTGTGACATGGGGGAACTTCCTGTTGGAGTATTCGGCTGATTGGTCCATTTGAGGTGGCCGCCTCCCACAGTGGGCCGGGTCTTCTTTGTTCTTGTTTTGGAGGGAATCCTTTGTTCTCCCTTGTGGAGAAGAGAAGGGGGATGGGTTCCAGGTGGCTAACAAGGGGGATGGTTTCAGGTGGATGGTTCAGCCCACTGATTTAGCTCCATGTTGGTAATATACCTCAACATATTCCCCCCTTTTAGCTTTGAAGAGTGGATATCCGTTTCAGTCTTTAAAGCTAACCAAGTTCATTAATCCATATTGCCAACAAGGTTGCGTTTAGGTGTCCAATGTGCAGTTGGCCGTTCGTTAGAGGTGGGTGCTGGCTCAGGGAGAGGAGGCAGGTGCTCGGCGAGTGTATTGCTGTTGTACATTTACCACACTTCTAGCATTCTTGGTTCAGCGTTTATGCTTAAACAAGAGAAGAAAGGAAAGAAGCATGCAAAGAGGACAGAGATAGGTGAAAAATGCTAACTATGATTCATAGCTCTTTCTTTCAGGGGTTCTGAATCTGTGACACTATGAATCCAGGGGAAAAGGGTGAAGGTGTCTAGTTTCTAGTTCTTATTCCCTAGCACGCTGTGTGTGCCATCGCCGTTGTGATGATCCTGGGAATAAGAACCATGGAATGGACATTGCATAGCATCTGTGCGGTCATTTCTATGCATTAGATTGAGCTTGTGATCGATGTCAATATAGGCTAATATTGAGGAGGTTTAGGTGGACATGGGTTTATCTTTCAAAACTCATGTTTAACGCGGAATAAGCCTATATGCATTAGCTCTCTGAATGATAAGGAGATTTAGCATGAATCCAATTTCTAAGCTATCAGAGTTTACAAAAACTGGAACGACTAAGTCATAAGCCAGGTGAATTTGTAGGTGTTGCAGACATTAGAGACCGTTCAACTTTAAATCTTTACCAAAACTAGAAAGGGAATCAGATGCGTGTGATCACTCCTTTTAGCAAGCTGGTTCCAGATGAGTCGTCTAACCTGCATACATTTCTGACAACTTCAGAGGATATCATGTCAAGTTTTACCACTTCTGTTGGATCTGTCCAGTGCATTATGCTCACAAATGGTTTATGGATATTATGACCTTGTAGTCCTTCCCTTAAGAAGGAGGCTAGTTCAAAAGCTGTGAAATTTTGAAATGTGGAAATGAAACCTTATGAGATCAGTGCATGTTTTCCTGTGTGTTAACATACACTCAATCTGACTGGTACTATGCACATGTGTTCTTAAGAATGGAGGTGCACTCCATTCCACGGGCGGAAGTGGATTCTGGGTTGCATTTCATTCTGTCTACCTGCTCTATGGAGAAGAATGCTACAAATGCAAGATGTTGAGTACGTTCTATCGGGATGAGAACTGGTCCGATCCAGTTCATCTGTAAATTGGGCCAAATGGATGTAACCCCCCTTTGCTTAGGAGGAGTTAGTTCCAAAAGGGCTGATGATTGGAGCTGACAACAGGTGGAATGTTCTGAGGAACACCCCTGTTTGTTGTCAAATGATGGAGACGATTGATGGGTCACCTGCTGGGGAGCGTGTCGGGTTGCTTTGCAGCCTCCCTGGACCTCTGCAGGTGAGCCATGGGCAGCAGCTGACCTGAACAGGCCAGAACCGGTTCTACAGTCTAAGTAAGATCCATTTCCTGATCTTACATCCTGACAAATGTTACTGACTTCCTGGTAGGGATGTTTTTCTGAGTGGGGATTGGTCTTCTCTGAAAAGAGGTGGACCAAAATAAAGGTTCTTCCTGAGGAGATCTGAGGGGATTCTGGGGGCTCACCACCTGGACCTTCCTTTTCCACTAAGTGTAATAAGGAAGCTGTGGAAGGTAAGTCCCCGCCTAGTCATGCTGATGGAGGCTTCGGGTCGGGTTTTCCTGGAGGATTTTCATGTCCAACTGGGTCTTGAGAGGGGTTGTTGATCTGACGAACCATTTCTGTTAACAACCTACGGAGGTTAGCTTCCATCTCCTTCATGGCTGACTGCTCTAGCTTCTCATCCTGATCTCTTCCTTCATACTCCTTCTTAAGCTTCCTCTGGTCAGGCTGTCTGTCATATCGGCTCATCTCTGATCTGTACCTCGTTTGGAACCCACTGTCCTCTCTATTCTGTGAACTCCTCCAATCCTGGAAAGCTCTCCTTTCTTGTGGGCCGGTATCACGGTTGCGTGATCCCTTCTTAAGTCTGGCTTTGGAAGGAGGAACCTCTTGTCCCTCCAACTCTAACTTTCTCCCTGATTCTGCCTGAACCTGTAGGACCCTGTGTTCGCTATCTGTACCCTTGCTGGTGCGGACGCGCGTTTCCCATGCAATCTGTGCATATTTCCTTATTTCTTGCATGGTGAGGGTTTTGGTTCGGCAGTACATGGTGACATCATATCTTATGCTGTCATGAAGATTGTGGAGGAAAAGATATTTCAGCGAGTGGTCTTCCTCCAGCCCAGGGGCGCTGCGCCCCTGAAAATATGCGGCTCGCAACCGACGGTAATAATCTCTCGGCGATTCATTTCTTTTCTGTTGGATGCCGAGGGCACTGAACATCGCGGAGCCCGGATCAGTGTGCACTGAATATTCCTCTCTCAGTGCTTGACAAAGAGAGGAATAGCGGTCTCGAACAGAGGGCTGGAGGCTCTCTATGAACACATGCACGCTTCTTGAAGTAGTTTTCCAGATTAACTTTAACTTCTCCCGGGCGGAGGGATGGGGTAAGTCTAAAAGACAGCGTTCTACCTCTCTAAGGTAGTCTTCAATGGTGGATTCAGTGTTGCTGGGGTCAAAACGCTCTATGTCGTGGGGAGGGATTCGAGTTGTCGCATCCGTAATCCCTGTTCTGGGACTGGGGCTGGACCATCTGAATCCTCATCTGAGAGCTCTAGCCAGCTACGGTCGCGGTAGGGTGGAAAGCTCTGCTCTGACCTCCTTGGAGGCAGGTGAGACCGCTCATGGTACACTGGTGAGCCTGTTGCTCCGTAGCCTTTAGGCCATGGCCGCGGCTCAGGGCGGTAACGCTCACCAGTGTCCCATGGTTGGCTGTACAGCTGCCTTTGTGGCAAGGGTGTGTCATAGCAGATCGTGCTTCGTGTTTGGTCTGACCTGCTTGTCGCTCTATAACTAGGACCTGGCATGCCGCTCAGGTCCGGCATCCTCTGCGGTCTAAAGCTGCTCTGCTCTGTGGAACTACGCACTACACAACCGAACCTTCCCTGCTCCCTCATGCTAGCTCTCTGCTCTGTGGAACTACGCACTACACTACCGAACCTTCCCTGCTCCCTCATGCTAGCTCTCTGCTCTGTGGCTGCCAGAGGAGGATCTCCCCTGGTACCCCATTTATCCAACGTATCTAAAGCAGGGATGGGTTCACTTTCTTCTCTCTTACGAGAACCTTCTGTTCTTTCTTCTGATCTTTCGTCTGACTCTTCGTCTGACCCTTCGTCTGACCCTTCATCCTGTGGGCAGGGAGAAACCCCCCTTTGCCGTTCTTCCAGGAAGTTAGAGGTCACCATCCTATCCTCTTCTGCTCTTCTTGCCCTTTCTTCAGCTTCCACACGCATTTCTTCAGCTTCTGCACGCAGTTTTTCGGCCTTCACGCGCAGTTCTGTTTCTAACTGGGACTTCCTCTGATACAGCAACGCAAGTTGACCAAGCACGTTTGAAATAAGCATCTCTTTCCCTGGCTTCTTAGTTGACTCCATTAGCTTCTCAATCTCGCTTTCACAAGCCTCTAGATCCAAACTACCAAGGGCTCTGTGTTCGTCTTCTGACAACGAAATCAATGAGCTTATTAAGTTCTGGGCGTCCATTTCGATGGAGGCCGCAGAAGCTCCCACTGCTTGCTGATCCTGATCCCTATCCATTTGATTCGCTAGGGGGGGAACACAAGCAGGAAACGCAGCGCACTGGCTACAAATCGCTAACCGTGTTAGCACTACACGCACTAAACAAACACGCTCCGTTTACTATAGGTTCGTTTCCTATACGGCAGGTGTAGAACGTGCGGATAAAACAATACGCAGGTTGCTTTCAACGTGCGACCTCCTCTTTAATTTGACAGGTTGCCGATTTGCTTTTAAATCTGTGGGTTTCTAATGGTTTGATTCACTCACCTTTCAGTAAGTAAGATTGGCTGGTTCAAAAGTGTGTATATGTGTATAGATGTGTGCGTGTGTATGTATATATGTGTAGAACACTGTTAACAAACAACTCTTGCACACAAAATGGATAACGCAGTGTTAGAAAACCTGGCAGAAGTGGTAAAAGGTGGCAGCAGCTGCACAATTAAACCTGAGGTTTTGTTTCTTTATACCTGCAGTTTAAGTTTAACCACTCTCCAATTGTTAAAACACTGTTTGTCCACAGCACAGAAAGCAATAGTGAAACAGCATGAAAGAAAGAAAAATAAAATTTAAGAAAGAAAAAAAAAACAAGTCACTCCTTCTCTACACCATTCAGCTGCAATTTCAGAAGCCACCACCAGGGGGAGACAAGGTGCCTTCGCCTGGGAATTTTCAAACTGTTGTTGCAATAACACGCTTACGCCACCAGATGGCGCCAAAGAGAGCACTACACAATTTGGGTCTCAAACACTGGAACCAGCTGAGTAATTGTAATTACATAAGCTACCACTAGGGGGAGATGACAATCTCTGCCAACGTGGCCTACACTGACCCAGTCGCTGTGACTTTAAAAACCCTTTTGTGCTGCACCAATCCACAATTTGATCTCACGGCTTCAGAATAGCAGCAACCAACAAACAACGCAGCTGAAGTCCCAAATCACCAATTCTCTATTGGATTATAAGTCTGAGATTCAATTAACTGGCCGTTAAATCTACTCAAACCCGCTGGACTCCGTCACTGCAACACCACAAATACACCCGGTCTATTTTAGCAGTAGTAGCGCTTTTAGCTGTTTTTAATTTCTGGATGATTTATCTGTTATTCATATAACGGAAGTTTCAATCTCAGGCCCACCCAGGGACAACGCCAATATGTTGTGCAAAAATAATGTCCTGCAGATAATGAATAGATGGTTAACTAGAACTGGAGTTATAGTTAATTATTATCCTATTCAACATCGAAGGCCAAAATCAATTTAGTGTTCTTAGGTGGATAATTATAGCCCTGAGTTATCTACTTACCGGTTGTTGATCCAAAACTGGAGGGTTCCGGGACCGGCTGTTAAAATCCAGGTATCCACCAGTCTAGTGGCCCCGGTTAAGTTATCAGCAAAGCTATTAAATTATCAATAAAGAACCTTCTATCTCTGTTTATTCGCACTATTACCAAAGGAATCGAGTTTACTCTGAGTGATTAACCCTCCGTTATATGAACGACCAAAACCACTACAGATTAACCAATGATGTCTTTATTCTAATAATTCAGGATTACAGAAATCTAACATCTATGCAAACACTACACACTACTAGAAAAATAAACACGAGGTAGATTAAATGACTAGTTCAAAAGAGAAATAAAAGACAAATCGAAAATAAAGAATTAAACGAGATAGAAACAACGAAATAACTATTACTGGCGTCTGAAATTGTCCAAAATATGCCAGATATTAATACATTCATTAATGTCCGCTAGCAGCAGGTATAGTGCAATTGATCAGTGTAAACTAATACATCCAACTTAAAATCAGCAAATGATTAAATGCATTAACAAGCAGCAGGTGTAATGATAACAGTGCAATCGATCATGAACATTAATACATCCAGCTTAGTATTGGTAAATTATTAAACATGTATTAACATATAGCAGCGTTCAGCAAAAACCCCTTTTTGCCTGGCAATGTAGTGATGTGTGTGAATGGTTGTGGCTAAATGGGGACCACCCCCCTTTGTTCTCCACGCGGTGAGGGGAACAAAGAGAAATGGGGGGGGGGCGACCTGTGATCAAGATGGCGGCGACCACGGGACCCCACGTGGCTGAATGTGATAACTTTATCTCTATCTCAAAGCAGAAACAACGGAGACGACAGGAAAGCCAAGAAAGAAAGGAAAAAGCACACACTTATTTCAACCAAATAAACAAACCCTTAATCAGCACAGATAAAAAAAAGAACATCAGCATTAATTAAAAACCCTAAACTGCCTTTCTCTCGCCTGAGCACAGCAATTCTGATGCATCAAAAGAAAGTAAATTGATTTTACTGTGAGATGCGTCGTCCGAGGGAGGTTGGCGTTTCCACGGCAACCGCAGCTTGGTTTCTGTCGGGCAGAGGTTCTCTGCCACCGGTCCGCCCCTCGGGAAAGTTCAGTCAGCTCGGGCCGCAGCAGAGGGGTTGATCTGCTCACGAGTTGGAAAGGAGGGATTTCAGGAGGTGATCTTAGGAGGTGATCGGCAAGAGAGCGTCCTCTCCGCCAATTCGTCCAAGGAAGGGGAGAACGAAACTCCGCGGTCAGCTTCAAAGGCTTTCTATCTCCCAGTCAGCGCGGTGGCTATGCACGATGGAACACTGCGATCCGTGACTTTCGATGCAGGAAAACGAAAGCTACTTCCAGTCAGCTTTCTTCTGATATTTCACGTGAAATGGGCCTCTCCTGACGGGCTGCAAACCCATGGAAAAAGAGAGAGAGAGTCTTTTCGCGCTGCGCTTTTTAACCCATGGATGACGTGCGGGCACTTCCTGTCTGCGCATCGGCTGATTGGTCCGTGCTGTGAGTAACGTGGGGGTAGTTCCATTGTGGACAAGAACAAAGGGGGTAGTTCAGGTGGCAACGGAGATGGTTTAGCCCACTGATTTAGTTCCATGTTGGTAATATACCTCAACATATTCCCCCCTTTTAGCTTTGAAGAGTGGATATCCGGTTCAGTCTTTAAAGCTAACCAAGTTCTTTAATCCATATTGCCAACAAGGTTGCGTTTAGGTGTCCAATGTGCAGTTGGCCGTTCATTAGAGGTGGGTGCTGGCTCAGGGAGAGGAGGCAGGTGCTCGGCGAGTGTATTGCTAGCTAGCTAACTAACCTCATTGCAATGTCACCAAACATTGAAACACAGACATTTGTTGTACATTTACCACACTTCTAGCATTCTTGGTTCAGCGTTTATGCTTAAACAAGAGAAGAAAGGAAAGAAGCATGCAAAGAGGACAGAGATAGGTGAAAAATGCTAACTATGATTCATAGCTCTTTCTTTCAGGGGTTCTGAATCTGTGACACTATGAATCCAGGGGAAAAGGGTGAAGGTGTCTAGTTTCTAGTTCTTATTCCCTATGCATAGCATCTGTGCGGTCATTTCTATGCATTAGATTGAGCTTGTGATCGATGTCAATATAGGCTAATATTGAGGAGGTTTAGGTGGACATGGGTTTATCTTTCAAAACTCATGTTTAACGCGGAATAAGCCTATATGCATTAGCTCTCTGAATGATAAGGAGATTTAGCATGAATCCAATTTCTAAGCTATCAGAGTTTACAAAAACTGGAACGACTAAGTCATAAGCCAGGTGAATTTGCAGGTGTTGCAGACATTAGAGACCGTTCAACTTTAAATCTTTACCAAAACTAGAAAGGGAATCAGATGCGTGTGATCACTCCTTTTAGCAAGCTGGTTCCAGATGAGTCGTCTAACCTGCATACATTTCTGACAACTTCAGAGGATATCATGTCAAGTTTTACCACTTCTGTTGGATCTGTCCAGTGCATTATGCTCACAAATGGTTTATGGATATTATGACCTTGTAGTCCTTCCCTTAAGAAGGAGGCTAGTTCAAAAGCTGTGAAATTTTGAAATGTGGAAATGAAACCTTATGAGATCAGTGCATGTTTTCCTGTGTGTTAACATACACTCAATCTGACTGGTACTATGCACATGTGTTCTTAAGAATGGAGGTGCACTCCATTCCACGGGCGGAAGTGGATTCTGGGTTGCATTTCATTCTGTCTACCTGCTCTATGGAGAAGAATGCTACAAATGCAAGATGTTGAGTACGTTCTATCGGGATGAGAACTGGTCCGATCCAGTTCATCTGTAAATTGGGCCAAATGGATGTAACCCCCCTTTGCTTAGGAGGAGTTAGTTCCAAAAGGGCTGATGATTGGAGCTGACAACAGGTGGAATGTTCTGAGGAACACCCCTGTTTGTTGTCAAATGATGGAGACGATTGATGGGTCACCTGCTGGGGAGCGTGTCGGGTTGCTTTGCAGCCTCCCTGGACCTCTGCAGGTGAGCCATGGGCAGCAGCTGACCTGAACAGGCCAGAACCGGTTCTACAGTCTAAGTAAGATCCATTTCCTGATCTTACATCCTGACAAATGTTACTGACTTCCTGGTAGGGATGTTTTTCTGAGTGGGGATTGGTCTTCTCTGAAAAGAGGTGGACCAAAATAAAGGTTCTTCCTGAGGAGATCTGAGGGGATTCTGGGGGCTCACCACCTGGACCTTCCTTTTCCACTAAGTGTAATAAGGAAGCTGTGGAAGGTAAGTCCCCGCCTAGTCATGCTGATGGAGGCTTCGGGTCAGGTTTTCCTGGAGGATTTTCATGTCCAACTGGGTCTTGAGAGGGGTTGTTGATCTGACGAACCATTTCTGTTAACAACCTACGGAGGTTAGCTTCCATCTCCTTCATGGCTGACTGCTCTAGCTTCTCATCCTGATCTCTTCCTTCATACTCCTTCTTAAGCTTCCTCTGGTCAGGCTGTCTGTCATATCGGCTCATCTCTGATCTGTACCTCGTTTGGAACCCACTGTCCTCTCTATTCTGTGAACTCCTCCAATCCTGGAAAGCTCTCCTTTCTTGTGGGCCGGTATCACGGTTGCGTGATCCCTTTTTAAGTCTGGCTTTGGAAGGAGGAACCTCTTGTCCCTCCAACTCTAACTTTCTCCCTGATTCTGCCTGAACCTGTAGGACCCTGTGTTCGCTATCTGTACCCTTGCTGGTGCGGACGCGCGTTTCCCATGCAATCTGTGCATATTTCCTTATTTCTTGCATGGTGAGGGTTTTGGTTCGGCAGTACATGGTAACATCATATCTTATGCTGTCGTGAAGATTGTGGAGGAAAAGATATTTCAGCGAGTGATCTTCCTCCAGCCCAGGGGCGCTGCGCCCCTGAAAATATGCGGCTCGCAACCGACGGTAATAATCTCTCGGCGACTCATTTCTTTTCTGTTGGATGCCGAAAGCACTGAACATCGCAGAGCCCGGATCAGTGTGCACTGAATATTCCTCTCTCAGTGCTTGACAAAGAGAGGAATAGCGGTCTCGAACAGCGGGCCTAAGGCTTTCTATGAACACATGCACGCTCCTTGAGGTCGTCTTCCATATTAGCTTTAACTTTTCCCGGGCGGAGGGACGAGGTAAGTCTAAAAGACAGCGTTCTACCTCTCTAAGGTAGTCTTCAATGGTGGATTCAGTGTTGCTGGGGTCAAAACGCTCTATGTCGTGGGCGAGGGATTCAAGTTGTCGCATCCGTAATCCCTGTTCTGGGACTGGGGCTGGACCATCTGAATCCTCATCTGAGAGCTCTAGCCAGCTACGGTCGCGGTAGGGTGGAAAGCTCTGCTCTGACCTCCTTGGAGGCAGGTGAGACCGCTCATGGTACACTGGTGAGCCGTTGCTCCGTAGCCTTTAGGCCATGGCCGCGGCTCAGGGCGGTAACGCTCACCAGTGTCCCATGGTTGGTCGTACAGCTGCCTTTGTGGCAAGGGTGTGTCATAGCAGATCGTGCTTCGTGTTTGGTCTGACCTGCTTGTCGCTCTATAACTGGGGCCTGGCATGCCGCTCAGGTCCTGCATCCTCTGCGGTCTAAAGCTGTTCTTCTGGATGGAACTACGCACTACACTACCGAACCTTCCCTGTTCTCTCATGCTAGCTCTCTGCTCTGTGGAACTACGCACTAGAGGACCGGATCTCCCCTGGTCCCTCATTCTAGCTCTCTGCTATCTGGCTGCCAGGGGTGGGTCTCGCTTTCTTCTCTCTTAAGAGAACCTATCTAAAGCTTTCTTCTGATCACTTTCGTCTCTCTTACGAGAACCTTCTGTTCTTTCTTCTGATCTTTCGTCTGACTCTTCGTCTGACCCGTCTGACCCTTCATCCTGTGGGCAGGGAGCAACCCCCCTTTGCCGTTCTTCCAGGAAGTTAGAGGTCACCATCCTATCCTCTTCTGCTCTTCCTTGCCCTTTCTTCAGCTTCCACACGCATTTCTTCAGCTTCTGCACGCAGTTTTTCGGCCTTCAGCCTTCACGCGCAGTTCTGTTTCTAACTGGGACTTCCTCTGATACAGCAACGCAAGTTGACCAAGCACGTTTGAAATAAGCATCTCTTTCCCTGGCTTCTTAGTTGACTCCATTAGCTTCTCAATCTCGCTTTCACAAGCCTCTAGATCCAAACTACCAAGGGCTCTGTGTTCGTCTTCTGACAACGAAATCACTGAGCTTATTAAGTTCTGGGCGTCCATTTCGATGGAGGCCACAGAAGCTCCCACTGCTTGCTGATCCTGATCCCTATCCATTTGATTCGCTAGGGGGAACACAAAGCAGGAAACGCAGCGCACTGGCTACAAATCGCTAACCGTGTTAGCACTACACGCACTAAACAAACACGCTCCGTTTACTATAGGTTCGTTTCCTATACGGCAGGTGTAGAACGTGCGGATAAAACAATACGCAGGTTGCTTTCAACGTGCGACCTCCTCTTTAATTTGACAGGTTGCCGATTTGCTTTTAAATCTGTGGGTTTCTAATGGTTTGATTCACTCACCTTTCAGTAAGTAAGATTGGCTGGTTCGAAAGTGTGTATATGTGTATAGATGTGCGCGTGTGTATGTATATATGTGTAGAACACTGTTAACAAACAACTCTTGCACACAAAAATGGATAACGCAGTGTTAGAAAACCTGGCAGAAGTGGTAAAAGGTGGCAGCAGCTGCACAATTAAACCTGAGGTTTTGTTTCTTTATACCTGCAGTTTAAGTTTAACCACTCTACAATTGTTAAAACACTGTTTGTCCACAAAAGCACAGAAAGCACTAGTGAAACAGCATGAAAGAAAGAAAAATAAAAATTAAGAAGAGAAAAAAAAAACAAGTCACTCCTTCTCTACACCATTCAGCTGCAATTTCAGAAGCCACCACCAGGGGGAGACAAGGTACCTTCGCCTGGGAATTTTCAAACTGTGGTTGCAATAACCCGCCTACGCCACCAGATGGCGCCAAAGAGAACACTACACAATTTGGGTCTCAAAACACTGGAACCAGCTGAGTAGTTGTAATTACACAAACTACCAATAGGGGGAGATGACAATCTCTGCCAACGTGGCCTACACTGACCCAGGCGCGGTGACTTTAAAAACCCTTTGTGATGCACCAATCCACAATTTGATCTCACGGCTTCAGAATAGCAGCAACCAACAAACAACGCAGCTGAAGTCCCAAATCACCAATTCTCTATTGGATTATAAGTCTGAGATTCAATTAACTGGCCGTTAAATCTACTCAAACCCACTGGACTCCGCCACTGCAACACCACAAATACACCCGGTCTATTTTAGCAGTAGTAGCGTTTTTAGCTGTTTTTAATTTCTGGATGATTTATCTGTTATTCATATAACGGA
>JAGKQL010005345.1:0-11722 GCA_018398635.1 Cyprinodon brontotheroides
CTCTCCTCCTCTTGCATGTTTCCGCTGTCCATAGCGTTCCTTGACAGCGTCGTTTCTAAGTCACCAATTTAGTGCTACTTGGTCCCAATGGAATTTCCCATTGGGAACCTACTAGCACTAATTTGCTAACTGGTTAGCAAGATGCTTCCAACGAACCGGCCACAATCAAACTTGCTTGCGAACCTTCCACCACAACAATTCCGCCCCCTTGATAAACGACCAATCACATTCACTTTATTCACTCGTGTAAAGTCTGGAACCACGCGGTAGAATTCCGAAACGCAGCGGTTGGAATGGCCTCTTCCCTACGACTTTAAGAGGTTTATTTGAGGGAATGTGTTTTATTTTACCATCCAAGTGTCTTCAAGCTAGCCTCGTGAGACCATCCTGATCTCGCAAGTTTTCAAAGTTTCACTCGCAGATCAGTCTGGAGACTCTCCGTTAAAGAAAATTTGGAGCCGTTCACCAAACGAACGTCCAATCGGCGTTGGCTTTGAGGCGGGTTGAGGTGTGACGCAACGAGAAGCGCGACAGTTCAGTCTAAAGAATATGGCGGCTTCAGCCGATGAAACTAGCGTTAGCGTGGCTTTCGAGTAAGTTTTATCGGAGTATTTCTTCACTGAAAGAAGAGCAAAACACTGCTCTGGAGGCTTTTCTCAGAGGAAAAGATGTTTTTGCTCTTCTCCCGACTGGTTTCGGCAAGAGTAGCCTCGCTGTTAGTACGTCATATGCTTCGTTGATCTGATTGGTTTATTTGGCCCGTCTATCACCAACATAGGCCAATCAGCTAACCAGTATTTTCGCCGCTTCCCAAAATTACTTCAACGGAAGGTTTCCAGATGGATATGCGGAGCAAATCCATCTGGCGGAGTCAGGTTATCTTCAAGCTGCTGACGTCTCAATCTGCAATTTTTTCCAGACAACAGACCAAATGTAAACAACACAAGCTAAAAATAAGCAGCTTCAGGGTTGAAGTGAGTCTAAATGCAGTGAGTCTTAAATGAAGCAGCCTGTATTTAATAAAATACAGAAGCGGTAGCAATAAAAGGTCAGTTAAATAGCAGTTTGCTCTCAGCATCTGGACCGAGATCAGTAAATACCACCAGGAAGTTAAAAGCAGTGAGCAGGGGAGACCTGGTTTCTAGATAGAGGACCGTCATGTTGGCTTTACCTCAGCCTGACACTCAGTTTGCTGTTCAGATAGATACAGGATGACAGGGGCCCAGCAGCCCTGGGGGGGGCTGCTTGTGAGGTCAGAGCAGAGGCTCCAGTTACCCTGTGTGTTAAATGAACACATCAAGCACGTCTGTTTCACTAATCTGTGACTGTTTTTACAGGGGAGATGGCCGACATCGAGCTTTTCCTGCGGCAAACGGCAGAGAAGGGGAAAGGCAGAGGCCAAATCCAGGCTGCAGGTGACTGCCATGTTCAGATTAGATTAGAGTAGATTACATTGGATTAAGATCAGATCAACTACTGGATACTGATTAGATTAGGGCTCTGAGCTCCTCCTCAGCTTCATTCACAGCAGGATTGATGTGACGCTCAGACACCACAGATAGGAGAACAATAAAACAGGTTGTTAATATGGAAGGTTAGGAGTACCACATTTCAATAAATAAATAACATAAAAAAAATTGTGTTAACAATTTATTAAAAATGGAAGCAATTTATTTAATAAATACATAATTAATGATATCGGCTTCATATTAATAATTACAAACTTAATATTATATAATATTAAGTTTGCTAAATGAATATTAACTTGGACCCTAATATTTAAATAATATGCTAATGTACCTGCTGAAAAAGTTAAAGTAGACTATCAAAACAATTACTATTTTCTGAGTTACCTTTTATATTTCTTTGTTTTCTCGTTTCATTTTAGGGTTTTAATTTTAAATTTCTAATGCTTTGTAAGGATAATTGATGTTTAGGTTAATAGAATAATGTTTGTCAATCATCAACAATTTAGTATAATTTATTTAAAAACCATTAAAAAAAGTCTTACTAAGTGAAAAATTCTGTTCTAATGAATATTTACATTCTCATACTTTGAAAAGAAAATAAATACATTAAAATAATTTCTCTGTATATTTTTTAAGTTATTTTCTTCATCAGCAGTTTGGGAAATTTAATATTAATGAATGTTAGCTCATGTTAGTCAGTCCATCGCAAGGCAATATTATTTATTATCAAGTTATTTAAGATTACTCATCTTTTTCAAAAGATAACTTTATGTTTACCGCTTTCCTGTTTGTAAATTTTTTAAAATCTTGAATTCAGTACATAAACTAAGTGGAACAGACATCATATCCTGGTATTAAAGATTGAGTTTTTTTGTTTTTTAACCAAAAGGCTGTTTCTACAGGTAAAGTACTTTTTAAAGCAGAAAAAGATTATGTTTATGTTTTTATTATAACCTTCTACAGAATTTATAGGTCCTATTAAATAAACTAAAATAGAAAAATAAAGACTATGAGTTAATGTTGTTTAAGTGCAGTCGGCATTTGTCTGAAAATATGGTTACAATCTAAAAGTACATGCTCTTCAAATTCTGCTTCATTTCTAAAAATCTAGCTTAAAAATTATAGGAGCTTTAAAAAAAAAAAAAAATTTTACCCAAATAAATATTTTTTTACATAAATTTCCTGTTTTCAAAAGACAATTTTTGGACATTAACTGATGTTGAAAAGCTACAATTCTTTAAAATTAAAGCCTGATAATTTTACACAATTAATCGCATCAATTTATTCAACTCAAACATAGATTTTAAAAAAAATCTTTAATTTTTTTGTATTAACTTAAAAACATTTTTGCATCATTGTCGAATATCCATAGTTTTATTCCTGTAAAAATGTGAAATTAATCTATAAATGTGTTACTTTTTAGGCAGACATTTACTAAGGAAATATTTTTCCCTTAATTGAAAATGCCCCAAATACTGTGATAAGGACCAATTAATTCATTTCAATTCAGGTTATTTCTATAGCGCACACATGTCATCTCAAGGCACTCAAACTAAGCGTGCTTGTAGCAACAGTGGGGAGGAAAAACTCCCTTTTAACAGGAAGAAACCTCCAGCAGAACCAGGCTCAGTTTGAGCGGCCATTTTCTTTATTGTAGGTTTTCATCGAGACGTTGTTGGATCGAGCCGACCGAGCAGAGAGACAGTTACTGCTGCTCAGCCACAACCACTTCACAAACAACGACAGGTTTGAGTACGCCGAGCCGTACTCACCCTCTGAGGTGTACTCACCTGTACCTGGACGAGCTGGGCGGAGCCTGGACGGCAGCGCCGATGACATCATCCCCAACAAGATGCAGGACAGCATTGGAAACAGGGTAAGGAACCAACCAGCATCTGGTCATATAAGGATTGAACAAAAAGAGAAAATCTGTTTTATACCTTTATTTGCTGTCTGTTTATTTATTTTAGAGAAGCTACAGTGTCTCAAGTTCTTACAGACTGGGAGAGCAAACACATGGACACCATCACTACAGGTTCATTAAATTGTCCTTTGGTCACAAAGAATGTTTGTTTCCTAAATTTCTTTGAAACATAAAGTTCCTACAGACTTTGAAAGCATCAGGTAGCTGGAAGGATTATTTAAAGCAAAGCGTTACAGACGTAGTTATTGCTTCAGTTTTTGAGCTTTTTCATCACTCCTCTTGTCTGTTTCAGTGGTCTGAATGAGGAAATGAGGACCTTATCTCTGGGCTCGGGGGGCTGGGACTGTGAGGGGGGACTGCTCCACTTCCAGCCATCTCATTACGCCGCACACTGGACTCCACGGGAAAGAGAGGGATTCAGACGGAGGGAGAGAGTCTGGTATGTGGAATAAAAGGGAAGGGAAATAAAAAGTAAAAACAGAAAAAATCTTATCAACAAACGACCATTACAAGTCAAATTCAAGTAAAGTAAATTTATTCATATAGCACTTTTCAAAGATAAAAATCACAAAGTAGTCCGGAGTAAAAATGTAACAATAGAACAGTAGCAGGATGCAATATATAACAACATAAAAAATGGAAGATACAAACAAACATATAAAACAAACATATAAAACCACACGAATAATTAAAGTCCTGCTTGAATAGCAGCATCTTCAGTTGCTTTTAACAAAACACTATCCTAATGGATTTAAACTCTTAAAATCTTTTAAAATTGTTATTAAAAGAAACTAGATAACATGGTAAATTTCAGACCTTTATTGTGGAAGATGTTGATGAAATCCAGTCTTTTTAACAGTTTATCCAGAAACCAGTAATTGATATAAAAAAGTTAGAGGTCTGTTTAATCTGAGGAGACTCCATTAATTAGGATTAATCCATTATAGTAAAAAATCATCCACTAATTTAGTAACGATTCATCATTAACTGGAGAGAGAGACTTAAAAAGAAGAATTTTTAATATTCTTTTTTGTTTCTGCATTTTTTTATTTTATTAATTTTTTATTTTTCCTACTTGCTTCGATTCTGTTTATTTTCCCTGTATTTTAATCATGTAAAGCACTTTGCATTGTATTTCTACTGAATACAAATACATTTGCCTAGCCTTGCCTTGCCTTGCCTAAAAACTTGACTTTAGCTGACACAGTGACCCACATAGAGCAGTAATTATACCAAAATTGTAGAAAAAAATATAGAAACATTTTGTATTTAAGATAAAAAAAAAACATTTTCGTCTGTCAATATACTCTATCTTACGGAAGAGGATTAGGGCCACTGGGGAAAAAAAAAAAGTTAACTGATTCTAAAATTTTATTTCAGTTTAGTATGGGAAAAAAGTCAGAATTCTGACTTTAATCTCAGAATTCTGACTTTAATCTCAGAATTCTGACTTTTTTCCCATACTAAACTGAAATAAAATTTTAGAATCAGTTAACTTTTTTTTTTTCCCCAGTGGCCCTAATCCTCTTCCGTACTATCTAGAACTCTTCAAGTGGAAAAGTTTTAGTTTCACCTTATTTAAAGTCTTCTATCCAATTATTAATCAATTAATTAAAAAAATAATCAACAGATTAATTGATTTGCAAATGATTGTTAGTTTCAGCCCTAGTCTGTTTCAAAATGTATAATTCGGTTTCTTTATGGCTGTTTCTGCATGTAGCATACAGGACAAAATCAGCGAAAGCTGACGCTGCTTCTTCAGGGACTCATAATCTTAACAATAAAAGCAAAATAAAGCAGCATTCATATTTTAGGTATGTTAAAGATAAAGTCTTTCAAAAGCACTCCATTTGATGCAACTGATCTTTATTTTCACTTATAACCTGTGATTATTTATACACAATGAGCCTCCTAAAAACATTTGAACCCTGTTAATAGCCAGATTTCATCCATCAATACTAATATAAAATGTATGTTTTTCTTTCATTTTTCTTTTTTTTTAGAATGTTCAATGACAATTGTCGTGAGGAAAAGTATTCAACTATTTTCTCTAGTTAAATAAATGAGAGTCTCGATGGATTTTACTCAGTTGTTATTTTATTTAATCTTTGCAAAGAGAGAACAGTTCATCATATGGTCCGTTATTGTTTAGTAATCAGCCCTGTTCTGATCTAGACAGAGTTTGTCTGCCTTACTTATAATGATGAAAAAGCTGTGAAGGTTGTGTCAGAGTCAAAACAAATTACACACACTTTGGTTAAACGATAACAAACCTTGATAAAGAATTTGGCTTGTTATGAGAATAAGTGTCTTCTATGCATGCCTATGTGTGGCCTTGCAGGTGGAAGAGACTGAATGAAAATCTCTTTTCAGTGAGTAAATAGCATAAATAGACATATGAAATAAGAGAAATCTACCTCTTCTGAGAACAACAATTCTAATTGAATGAAAATTATGAAAATATTTAATGATTCAGGGCTTTAAAGGGTTTAGTTCATTACGTGCCTTCACAGATTTAGCCAAGCTTTCAAAGAGAAGAGCTTTGCATAGAAACAACAAATCAACAAAAGATCAGACCCATGGTGGAAATGTGATGGTTTTTTGCTGTGGGATTTCTTTTTTTTCTGCTCTAACTGGGAATAAAGCTTGAAAAACCCAGTGGTTCTGACTGAAATCCCTGAGATTTCTACTGAAGAAAGCTGAATCAGGACTTTTAGTTCAGCCCAGAAGTAGTCAGAGAATAATTAGGCATAGAGGAAAGAGGTAGAGGAAAGATCTTCTTAGAGTTTGTGGTATTTCTAACATTTATAGAAAGCTCTTATATTGATCAGTTATCACTGAATGCAAACATGGAATAAACTCATGGCTCAAGGCAAAGGGTCGGGTAAGGGATGTGCAAACTAAAGCAACCAGGCTGTTGCAGCTTTTTACTTTTTATCTTTATCTTGTTTTTATCCAATAATTCCTTGTTATTAAGGTTTTAAATCTCAAAGTATTTCTTCTGCTTAAATAAGGCTATAATATTAAATGGAATTACATGATAAATGCCTGAAAAAAGCTTGATGATTCATCAGGGTTGGAGATGAAGGATGGGGGAGAACCTGGAGCAGAAGAAACATTCGACACCACAGCACTGAGGAAGAGGATGAGGAAGAGGAAGAGGAGGAGGAAGGCCTGTGGAGCAGTCCTGAGATGACGCACCACATATTTGCCAGAAAGCACACACCTGGAACAGGTAAGCACCTCCTCCTCTCATTGATTGGTAGAGTTTTAACAACTTTTATTTATCCTCCTTCCTCTTCCTGTTCCCCCGACCCAGTAGACACGCCCTACTCCATTGGCTCCACCCCCTCCCGCCATCATGCCAACAGGCAGACAGAGGCGGACACCCTAAAGATGAGGGCGGGGCTGTTCTGCGTCTTCCCATATTTGGACGTGCGCTCGTTGCTGCGTGTAGCCGAGGTGTGCCGTGATTGGCGGTTTGTTGCCAGGCACCCGGCGGTTTGGACACACCTTCGACTGGAAAACGCTCGAGTGTCGACTGAGGTACATCATCGTTCTTTTAAAGCCATCTATTATGGAAGTATGGCTACTCTCATATGAGTAACATGTCTTATAAACCTTAGCCTGGGCAGCCACAGAGACCTACATCATATATTAGTCTTAAAAGGAGACGGACTCCAAGGCGAGACATATAGGTTTTGGAGAAGTGCTGTTGCATTAGGGGCCACCGCTGCGCTGTGATTGGTCTGGTCTGTGCTATGCTACGTTCAGACCGCATGGGCTACAGGCAACAGAAGCAGCTACTTTACATGCAAAGTCAATGGTTGACGCGCATCAAGACGCAGCAAAAGGTCCCCCAGTGCGTTTTGAGCAGCGCCTAATGTGCTGCTGAGCATCTGATGCGCGTGACGCCCTGCAAAAGCAGCAGCTGCTGGAGTTGGAAAAATTGAACTTTTGCTGTATGACGCGCCACATCAACCAATCAGAGGAGCGGATCTGGGAGCTGGCAGGGAGTCAGACACAGCAATGCTGATGCAGAGCGCTATGATCACTCCTCTGAAACAGTTTATTAACGCTACATTAACTTGGGTCGTAGAAACCTGCCAGCAAAATATGTTCGATTTTATTATTCTGGTGCCTGCAGTTTGGATTGCGTCCATGAAAAATGCTTTCCAGCCGCTGCGAACAGTAGTGGAAACCCCCAAGAGGCGACTGGGCCAGAAGCTGCTGTTAAAGGGGATTCCCAGTGTCAGCGCACAGGAAAATTATATTTGAAGGCAGGATGGTATTTGTGATGAACTGATGAAGTTTTCAGGTGGACTTTCGCACTTAAAAACATATTAAAACAAATTTTTACCCACTTAAAATAGTAAATATAGCAAAGCGTTTCTTTGTCATTGAACACATGAGCAGCAGAAGCATCAGATGCACCTGGACACACTTTGCCTCAATGTGGACAAGCATCAAAAATGAAGCAGCAGAAGCTTATTTGCTGCTTCCAATGCTTGCAATCTGCACGTAGCATCATTTGTTAAAATAAGCAAAGTGACTCTTTTGATTTCATTAGCCATTGTTACAGGGAAAGAAAGGATAGGCTAGCTCCGCCCAACGTGCATTAGACCCACTTTTCGCCAGAGCAGCAAAGATTCTTCAGCCACGCGTCAGAACTAAACTTGTACAAGCATAAAAAAAGAAGCAGCAGACGCGTTTTTGCTGCCTCTGCTGCTTGTGGTCTGAACGTAGCATTAGACTGTAGAGCATTAAGCTTTACCAGACTCACCATCGCCCCCTGCAGGGCAGCCTGACTGCTCAGCTGAGGTTATTCTACCCACCATCAGTGACAGTCTGATGTTAAGTTATATAGCAAACTGTAGATCTTATTTCCAAAATGTCTTTACACTTTCCTAATATATATTATTATATACCTACTGTGAACAATCAGTTCTATACATTAATGTTGTGAATATGATCTGAAAATGTTTCTCTCTCTCTGAATTTTTTATGTTGTAACAATATTTACATATTATTTCCATCATAAAATCTTTATCTATGATTTAAAATACCCGAAATTGCACTTAATTCTGTCTAATTATTTCATTTTAAACATTTAATCTTTTGGTTTTGATAAAGAATTACCCAGTGCTTGAGTAACCATTTTACTCTTTAGACTTTTTTTTTATTCTTACTGCTTTAATCTTTTACTTGAGTAAAAAGATTATAAAGTAGTGCTGAGTAAACTTTTATATTTTTTAAGGACCTTCATTGTAATAATATATTTGGACCCAATTTTGTTCAACGATGAATAAAATATTTTAGAAGCTTATAAGCTGGTTAGGTACTAAAGTCATTAAAGATGTATAACTAGGTTGTTTTAATGCTAAAACAGCAGAGCTGTGCCATAAATCTATCAAAAGGGTTTTTAATCCTGCAGATTACTGATCCTGTTTCTATGTTACAGCGTTAGAAGAAAGCTGTTGTTGATAGAAACCCTGAGTGTCGCTGAAACAGCAAACATAGAAAAAGCTGCTGAGTTCAAGTGAGGCGGACGTTTGGAGAACTGGTCAATACCTGAAAATATACCAGCATGAAATGAAGAGTGTTTGAAATATGAGTTCATTTGAGCCGGTTCCCAAAAAACATAGGAGTATTATGAAGGCTGCAGAAATGGGTCAGTGTTAAACACAAACTTGTTAAAGTAAGAATAAGACTTATTTATATTTGAGATTTATTTATTGGCAGACCCGCAGAACAATCTGCTTTTAGCTCCACCCGCCTTTAACAAGGATAACACAGAATTTAGCTGGGGCTGAATTTTGGGACTATAAAGGGTCTGCAGCACACAAAGGTTGAGCATTTTGAGTCCAATAACATTTGTTTGCATCCATATCTGAATTAACAGTCCATTTTTAATGTTTGTGCTTAGTTCCTGCAGGACTCTGTATAAGTGGTGCACTCAGACCCAGTCCTATGCATCCTCCACAACCTGAAGCCTCAGGCGGGCCGGGCCGGCGGCGTATCGGGGAATTACCACAGAAACACACGGTATCTCTCTCACACCGCACCCAACGTACATGATATAACTTCTACTGGACTTACACGGGCAGCTCCTGTGAAAATGTACTTAAATAAGGATTTCTGTCCCTTTTAGAACATGATAAGAACATCAGTGGAGGGTCCTACGGAGCTAAGTAACAGCCAGCACACACAGCAGCACGGCAGCTCAGAGGGATTAAAAATCTGAAAGCTCAGAGAAAATGTTGAGATATTATCTTATATTAAGTAGAAAAATATGCCTGCGTTGCCATGGAAAAACAGCATACGCTGCAAAAACTTTCTGAAAATGAGTAAAAATCACAAAATAAATGTATTTACTCTTAATTTGAGTTAAAAAAATCAGAGGATCTGCTAAAGATATTTTTACTCTTAAAATAAAAATTTGATATTGAGCATTTGAAATAAGAGACTTCAAAATTGCTTTATTATTTTAACTTCTAAATTGTTTTATTCTGTCATGATTTAATTAAAGGACTGACCCAAAATGCAGGAGACCAAACAGAGAGACCAGGGAAAAGTTTAACAGGTTTATTAAGAATATGGTGATGAATCCAGTGCTGCTCTGAACACAGTCAAACCGCAACTGGAAGGTGAGGGGAACACACTGCGGTTAGTTCAGGCTCAGTGGGAAATTAGATTCTGAGGCTTAAATTGGAGGAATCGGTTGCAGACTCACTTCTCCAGAAAAAAAGGTGTCCTTTATGGAATTCAGTCTGTGTCAATGTTCCAGTGATTGTCTCGTTTGGTGTTACTCAGACTGCGGTTGTTCCTAGATGAACGGAGAAGCTGACTGACGGTACTTGAACGGGCTGCGGTGCAGATGAAGCCTTTGCTCAGTGTGAAGCTCAAACGACCTCTTGGGGAAAGTGGATCCAAACCTCCTGTTTGGAACCGCAGCTCAGTTAGAAGCTCAGTTGATCCTTCCAGAGAGAGAAGGTCCAAAAAAATCCAGTTTGCAGGATGACTTCCTGCCGAGAGGCAAAGAGAAAGACAAAGTTAAGGCTCTGGTTGACAAAAACTCAGTTTGACTCAGCCAAACTCAGCTTGGCTAGAGAACCCAAAACTGGCAAAACAAAGACTCAGGTTAGGCTCTGCTAAACTAAGCATGGCTAGAGTACCCTGTATTGGCAACACTCTGGCATCGAGGTAGTGGCAGTCAGCAGCTTAAGAACACTCCACAGGTAATGAGGCAATGAGCTGCAGGTGTGCAGGGAGACCCAATGAGGATAGGGCACCACCTGGTGGAGGAGGAAAGGAAACACAAAAACAGACCACACAAACTGGAATTCCTGACACTTCCATTGGCTCAATTGAAGAAAAAATTCACTTATTTCAAGAAAAATTGCCTTTTTTTGCAGTGTGTAGTTCTAATAGGAGTCCAGCTGTAATCTGAAGGTTTGACTGAAGGAACTGAAGGTGTGAGGATCAGGAGTGATGAGGTCAGGTGGTCTCTTTCAGAAGCAGCGTGGAGCCCGGCGTGGAGGCGCTGCTGCGCTCAGCGGGGGGCAGCCTGCTTCACCTCTCCGTCTCCCAGTGTCCTCACATGCTCAGCGACAGGACGCTGTGGATGGCCAGCTGCTACTGCAGGAACCTGCAAACGCTCACATACAGGTGAGGCTCTGCCACTGTCCACCTGCCTGCTGCTCAGTCCCAGCGTTTAACCGCTTCCTCTGCCTGCAGGAGTTCCTCAGATCCGGTTGGTCAGGAGGTCCTGTGGGCCCTGGGGGCTGGATGCAGGAGCATCAGCAGACTCCATGTTGCTCCGGCGCACCCCAGGTGGCTTTCTGTTTGATTCCTTTCAAATAAAATGATTTATTTACAGTGATGATTGCTGCCTTGTTAAAATCGACATGTTTAAATGAAATCCTCTGACCGTTATCTTTCGGTTTTAGCCAACAGCCGACTCGTTTCGGAAACCGCTGCCTGCAAACAATCGGCAGATGTTGGCCACAGCTGCGTTCCCTCAGTGTGGGCGGGGCTGGCTGCAGCACTCAGGGATTGGTTACTGTTGGTAAGTCAGAGGCCATTTTTCCAGCTCTTCCATAGATCATGTTAATATTAACGGTTTATTAAATGTATCATGTGTGATAATAAAACTGAATATTAATGTGAAATATAGAAACAGAACACTTGGGGCAGGATTAGAAATATTCTTGTGTGTTCCTGGTATTGCTGTGAAGTGGGCAGCTGCCCTCGCCTGCAGGTGCTGGAGCTGGAGCGCATTACTGACCTGAGCCTGCAGGTGGCGACAGAGCTCTGTAAGGCTGGACTG
>JAGKQL010005346.1:0-11820 GCA_018398635.1 Cyprinodon brontotheroides
GTGTGTGTGTGTGTGTGTGTGTGTGTGTGTGTGTGTGTGTGTGTGTGCGTGTGTGTGTGTGTGTGTGTGTGTGTGTGTGTGTGTGTGTGTGTGTGTGTGTGAACTGATAATAGACTGAATGAGAGGCTATGCATATGTGTGTGTGTGTGTGTGTGTGTGTGTGTGTGTGTGTGTGTGTGTGTGTGTGTGTGCGCTCCGATGGCCGTATCAGCCCAGGATTATTAAAACCATCTCAGCCCTGAGCTCCTGTGGCTCCCTGATAAGTTACATCTGAATCACCTCAGTGTGGTTTAATGGAGCCTCTGTGTGTGTGTGTGTGTGTGTGTGTGTGTGTGTGTGTGTGTGTGTGTGTGTGTGTGTGTGTGTGTGTGTGTGTGTGTGTGTTTGGGGCAGGGGGGTGGTGTTTTACTTCATATGGGGCCCAATTCCAGATGATGTTGTGTGTATGGGCCTATTGTTTGTGTCCTTACGCTATTGCATCATACAGCCCCTTACTGTGTCACAGGCGTTCTCGCCTGAGGCAAAACAAATTACAAGACACTTTGGTTAAAACAGTAACATGTTATGAATAATCGATGATGAAGATTCTCCGTCATCCAGGTCATAGTCATTAGGTAAAAGTTTAAAAAACAATCCAGTGGACTTGGTTTCCGGGGTTTGAAGACGTTTCGCTTCCCGTTCAGGAAACTTTCCCATTTCAAATGTCAGGATTCAAAGTGTGTTTGAGGCTAGACATTTGAATTCAAAATTAGATGCACCTGTTTACGGTTGTTGTGCCATATGCCATTGTTAGGTTTATTCAATGATGTTTATAAAATTAATATATGTACATATAAACATTGAATAAAGGAGATGCTTCACTCTGTCTTATGATTCAATCAGAGGACCGCTCTGTCTTGCGATTCAGTCGGGAGGACCACTCTCCCTGCCTTGTGATTCAGTTAGAGGAGCATCCTGTCTTATGACCTAATCAATTGTCCTGTCAGAACAATACTCTGTTTTGTAAGCATGTGTTATGTTCTGTTAATAAATAAGGCACTGCAAGGAGGGGGGTCGGAGAGAGAGTAGTGAGTTGGGTGCGGCTCTCTTCCCCTTCTGCAGAAGCTGTTTAAAAAATCCCTCTCTGTGTGAACTCAGTCACTCTTCTACGAACCAAAATTTTTTAACCTAACAGCCATGATCATACTTTTTGGACATTGGGAACCAGTGTCCATATTTAATCTTGACAGGATGACCAGAGGAGAACACTCAGCTTTGGTGAATGACAGCTGGGGGACTTCTGCAGCCCCCCTTTTCAGCCAAAGCAGGCACAGGCAAGTCACATGGAAGCCACCAGAGGTGTGACAACCCACCCCCTCTCTGTGAGGACAGAACAAAACCACAGAGCACACAGGATTCTTTGCTCTTTTGCCTCCTCTCTCTTTTGCCTCCTGCTGTCATGAAACGAGGACAGATGGACCCAGTATTCAGTAGAGACAGTCAGTAGGAAAGTTCAAAAGGTTTATTACAATAAAAAGAAAACAAAGTGGAGCTGTGGCTCACGGACACTGCAGGCCCGGGACGGTGGGGGCACTGCCTATCTCGAGGCACACTCTGGGGGAGAAACACAGGTAAGTGACCATGATCAACTGATTGAAGATTAACTGTGTTGGTCACTTACCTGGTTTAACAGTCAGACCAATGGGTGTCCCCAGTGCTGCAGTCCCAGAGGTGATGCTGGGAAGCCGATCCTGGTGAGGATCAGAACAGAACAGAAACAGGCAGGATCCAGATCAGGGGAGGAACAGAGACAGGTGGCAGGATCCAGACTTCCCATGCATCTACAGGCTCCCAGGAGGGTTCAGAGTCTGACTGGGACCAGAAAGCATGACCAGGTGGTCACGCCTTTAGGAGCAGACAGGATCAGGAGCAGACAGGCAGGCACAGTGGAAGAGGGCACCCGAGACAAGATGTAGGAACCGGAACTTGAAGCAGAATTTTAAACTGGTCTCCTCCCTGGAGCCAGGCTAGCTTTGATAAGAACTGAACCTCCCCCGATAATGAGCCAAAACCCAGAGGACTCCGTGGGGGAGGAACAGTGGACGATCAGGAAATGAGACAAACACTAAAACCCTCTTTCCACTGGCAGCTAGGGATCCAGGACATGAAACCAAATAATAAACTCAGACAAACAGACCAACAGAAAGACAAGTAATGATCTGGCACTGAATGCTCAGGCTGAACTGCATATAAACCAGAGAAAACAGGTGAGGGGAATAAATTATAAGGATAAGTCAGAACCTTTTCAGGAACCAAACTGCTGCAAACAGACCTTTTGCAACACATTTCTCTTGAGTTTCAGAACGTATAGAGCCAAACTGGAGAGAAGGACTTCCCTGAAAAAGAACCCCTGCTGTGCCCTGACTGCAGACCTGCAAATGGATGAAACTCAAGCTTTCCAAATTGACATGGAAAAAGGTTTGCAGGTCTGGCATAATTACGGACAGAAAAAACAATATGTCTTTTGATGATGTTAATTATATCACGTGTTTACTGATGAATGAGTAAAGACAACGCTAATTGATGCTTAAGAATGGACTGCATACTACGCTATGCTACAGGAATATGTGTTGAGCGGTGCTGCTAAAGCGTGAAAAAGCTTTATTCACTAAGGGTTAAACACTGATATAACATTAGTGTTCATGTGTTTCTCAGATGTCTCATTACATTTCGATTACTAAGTATGACCGAAGAGTCGTTTAGTGGAACCCCTGATGTCTATTCCGCTGCTAGCTATTATTTCCCCTAAAGAGGGTAAACAATCATTTTAACTAAAAGTTATTGGTTTTCTTGATTAAGAAAATCATTTAATAAAACATTATTTGGCCATATAATGTTTTATTCACCTCATGGATTTGCATTGTGAATTGGTTTGAAAACATTCCAATTTCTCTAAATTAGTGAAAAGCTAATTTGATCATATCCCAAATTTTTCCAGGATAAACTTTGGTTTCCAAACACAACAATCCATCTTAAACTGTAATATGTTTTTCAACCGTGTTTCCCCTTCCTCTTTGTACATAGTAGTTTAGTTTAGTTGAGTTTTACTAGTCTTAGTTGAGAGTGTTAAACTGAAATATGTTTGACTTTGGAGCTGAATGATTTTGTTAATAAAGTCTTATATTTTAAACAGAAGTGTGGTGAATTTATTCCCATGTATGTGAATTAGAATTAACTGTTTGCCCATGATTAGTGCTCGAATCACTCTTTCTTTTATTGCTCTAACACACAGCTAGTAGAATTGTGTGTAATAAACAATAAATATACATCTTAAAGTCTCAGAAATATAAATTCCCAGCTGGCTGGGAATTGGAAAGAACATAAAATCACAACACGGTCATGCATGTAATCAAATCAATATTCATTTTAATCTACACTGCCAAGGCCTGAGCGCCGTCTTACAATATGGTTTAAATATAACTCTTCCAATTAACTTCCTTCTTTTTGTGAGTTGTTCTGGTTGAAATACTGTTTGAACAGACAACATAAAAATAAAAACATTTTCATGTCACTGAAGTCATTTATTGATGGACTTTGACCTTGTTCCTTATTGCACTCTTGGGTATTTGAGGTGAGCTGAGCTTATCCAGAGCAACAGGTATGATCCTACAAACTTTGTTTTTGTGTAAAATTTGTCAGTATTAAGTTTTATTTATTTGTATGTAGTTTCATAATGTATATACATATAGAAATGTAAAGCTTTAAGAAGTCTAATTTTGCTTCCTCTTGTATGCTGTCTATAGTATCAGGGTTGGGGTTATGTAAGTAACATGAATCTTAACGTAATCTGTCCATTTGTTTCTGTCTATTGTAAGGTTGGATTTCGGTGTGCTTTATTCTCATATGGCATTTTGATTACATGACAGGATTTTAACCTTCTGATACTCTCCTTCAGTGTCAGATTGTCCTGTCTCGAATAAGGCTGTTCTCTTCATTTGTATCTGCTTTAAACTACTCCTTGCTTTTGCCTTCAGTTCAATTTCTGGTGAGCTCTTTGTTTTTCTATTAATATAACACTCAACAAAGGGTTCTGCTTCCCTTCTTCCTAGTTTTCTGTACCCTTCAGCAAAGAATGGAAATAGCAGTTAATAAGCGGCAAACATCAGTATGAGTTTTTTTTTCCAACATTAAAAAATAGAGGGTTTGCCCTAATTAAAAGATAATATTTTAGAGTCTAGAGAGAAAGAATATATTTATCACACCAGTTATGGCTTATTATTTACAAAAAGAAACCTCTTTATAGCTACCAACCTTTCAGTTCACTCTATATATGAAATAGGTTTTCATTTTCCTTATCTTTACCGGTTATAAAGATTAAAATTACAGGAACTAAGTAGGTTTTGCCAAACTTTTTCTTTGTAATTTTGACAATTAGTTGGAAGGTCAATCAGTCAGATGAATTAAAAAGTAAAAATTGTAAGTGTCTGTATCAGCATTAAAGCGGTCATAGACTGATTATATAGGGGGTAATTGGTGCTGGTCCTTAAGGTCTCTGAAAAGGGTGTGTAACATTGGTTGGACTGAAAATGACATATTTGCTGTTCTATGAGCCAAAATGCAAGCCTGGTTAAAAGCCCTAGAATGAAACGAGAGGTTTTCTTTCTTTTAATGTAGGCTATCAGAATATTTAGATGAGCTGTGTGCACTGATTGGTACGCATCATAGCAACAAGCACTCACTCACTGAAACATTGAAATTGTTGATATGGTAGGGTGACCAGACGTCCTCTTTTTCCCGGACATGTCCTACATTTCATACCTAAAAAAAATGTCCAGGGGGAATTTCGACTAAAGTGCAGCATCTAGTTGAAACACACTGGGCACTCAAGCTCCAGGACTGGTCCAGGAACTGCAGCGGATTGGGGCAGGGAGTCAGCGGGTGATGAAGTGACCAAACCCAAACCCGATGATGGTAGACACAGGCGGCCCCTTGCTTCCCCCTGCCTGTCCCCAGGCCCCCTAATCCGGCTGAGGACAGGCTCATGGCTCTCTGCTGAGGTCCTGTCCAGTCAGCGGCCCAGTAGTCAACACTTCATACCTTTTCCCCCCAACTTGGGCCAGTGAACCAGTGGGCTGGTCTGTAAGTAAATTTAGGTGCAAGAGTAAAGTACAGGCCAGAACTAAATAAGGCACCATCCCCGACTTAACATCAACTCGGGGCTTTCTTTGGATTCACCCATTTTATAGTAGAAATTTTGAATTGTGAGATTTGCAGAGAAAGGAGGTATCAATGGAGTTTAAACTTCTCTGTACGTCCATTTCACCCATTGCACAGTCGTTATTCATCTATGACAATGGAAACTTGAGTTTGCATTCTATGACCCCTTTAATGTTCTAAGGTTATGTGGTAATGTAATATGATTCGTTCACTTTGTGGGTGTTTTTCTTTTTTTATTGAAGTGCTTTTTCTTATGTTATTATTATCATTCTTTTTATATCATAACAGGGCAAGTGAAGATATTTGTTTATTACTTTAACCTTGATTTCTGCTATGAATATACTCATATTTATTAAATATCACAAGGGTTTTTTTTTTCTGTCTTTCAATAACACTCGGCCTGAAATTTAGATTTCCAAAGTATTTCACTGAGTGCCCTATAATGTGTTTACAGGTTATAAGTCCAATCAGCCATTGAATTAGCAAGATGTGTTACTACAAATAAGAAGGAAAAGTAAAAATGTGGTGAAGAGATTGCTAAAACTGAGAAAACAATTAAGGCACTGAAAAATATGTGAGATTATCTGTGGATTTTAATTTCGTAAAGAAATCTTTATTTCTCTAGTTTTTCAGTTATACTTGTAAAAAAAATCAAGAAAATAACTATTGAGGGAAGTTAAAAAAATTAGTATCTGACTTTTTTTATTTTTTACAATTTGCAGTTATTTTTGGTCTTTTTTCTAAAACCCAAAATGCCCAATAAAACTAGAATACAACACTGATGATGTGTCTAAGTTGCACTAAGAGCTTTTTTGAGAAATATATAAAAGATTTTAAGGTACAAAATGTACTCACTGCACCAGTTGTGGTTTATTATTCACTTTAAAACTATACAGTTTTTTTATATTTGCCAGTCTTCAGCTCTAACTTCTATCCAGAAATGAATACACAAGAAATGAGTGACTACAGCGCTTGGAGATGGTCCAGTACACATGCGAGGACTGAACTATTTACAATTAGTTTTGGTCTTTTTTCTATGAGACCCAAAATACACAATGAACCCAGGATACAACACTGATAATGTGTCTAAGTTGCACTAAGAGTGTTTGTGAGAACTATTTAAAAGGTTTTGTAGGTCACGCTTCCAAATTTTCCATTAATTTGAAAGAAATTGCTTGCTCTTTTAAGGTAGAAAATGTACTAACTGCACAAGTTGTGGTTTATTATTCACTTTAAAACTATACAGTGTTTTTTTTATATTTGCCAGCCTTCAGGTCTAACATCTATCCAGAAATGAATACACAAGAAATGAGTGACTACAGCACTTGGAGATGGTATCTCATAGCCTGTGCAGCTGGTATTGCTTTGGGATCAGCTTACATTTTCATAAAATGTAAGTTGTGTGTCTTTTTGTTCTTTTATATAAATGAAGTGTTTTATTATTATCATTTTTTATTATGAGATTGTCATGATGGGTTTCAGTATGCAGAACACCATGGAGACATATGAAAAGTTTAACAGGTTTATTAAGCACAAGCACATGGATTTAACACAGGAACTGGTTCAGGCCTGGGGGCAGGTTCACTGGAGTCTGTGAGGATGACAGTTCAGTTAGCTTGGGAGCAGATGAGTTTGAGTTTGAGAGTTTCTGATTTATACCTTGAGGAGTCCGGGGTTTGGCTTTGAGAGAGGAACTGTTGGGTCCAGAGATTGTTTAGTTCAGCAGAGTTCAGTAACCGCTTCAGCGTCTTGCTTCTAAGCGTGAGGGCAGACCTTGACTTTGGGTTTCCAGCTCTTTGTCCAGAGCAGCATGAGAATCCAGAGAAGAGTCTTCAGGTTTGGCTCAGAGAGCAGGCTCGGCAGGTTAAGCTCATCCAGAGCTTACAAGGGAAACTGGATTCCTGTAAGCAGAGACAAAGAGGGATTAGAATCCAACCAGGGAACAGAAGCAACGAAGGTACTCAGGAGATGCTAGGCTCAGGTGCTAACCAAACTGGATAAACACTGCGGCATTGAGGCAAGGTCTGAAGGCAGGTTATATACTGTGGATCCTCTGATGATGAGATGCACCTCAGGTGTGTAGAAGGCTCGGCTCAGGAGGATCCACGGCGGACTCTGCTGGAGAAAGGTGGAACTTCTCCAGATCCCAACAGTACCCCCCCTCTCAGCGACACGCCTCTTGGCGGTCAGAAGGCGTCGATGGGAGGGGGCGGCTCATACTCACTCGATCAAAGACGGGTCGAGGATGTAGGAGCCAGGAACCTACTGGCGATCCTCCGGACCGTAGCCCTCCCAATCGGCGAGGTACTGCCAACCGCGACCCACCGCCCGACAGGAGTCCCACGATCCGGCGGACGGTGAAGGTCGGATGTCCATCGACTTCCAGGGCGTGGAGGGGGAGTCGGATGGCGGGCACAAAGGGCTAGAGATGACTGGTTTGACCTGAGAGACGTGGAACGTGGGATGGATGCGAAGAGTCGGGGGAAGTTGCAGGCGTATGGCTGATGGGTTGATAACCTGGGCAATTTTGTATGGACCAATGTATCTAGGAGGAAAGCTTGCGAGACATCCCCTTGAGGGGGATGTCCCGAGTGGAAAGCCATACCTCTTGTCCAACAGAGTACTCTGGGGCAGGACGTCTCTTTGAGTCGAAGCGTTTAGTTGTTTCCGAGGAGCGATTGAGTGTAGCGATGGTGTCTCTCCAGATGCGTTGACATCGACGGATGTGTTGGTTGACTGACTGACAACCGAAATCTCTCTCTCGTCTGCAGGAAAAAGTGGAGGTTGATAACCAAGACTAACCTGAAATGGTGACTGGCCGGTGGAAGCTGACTTGAGAGAGTTGTGGGCGTATTCAATCCATGTGATGTATTGGCTCCAGTCGGTGGGGTTATTAGAAGTTAGACAACGAAGGGTAGACTCGAGCTGCTGGTTCATTCTTTCGGTTTGACCGTTAGACTGTGGATGATAACCGGAGGTGAGTGAAGACTTACAGTTGAGTGCTGAACAGAAAGCCTTCCAGACTTGAGAAATGAACTGGGGTCCACGGTCCGAGAGAATTTCTTGAGGGATTCCATGAAGACGAAAGACGTGTTTAACCAGGAGCTGGGCGGTTTGAAAGGCCGTGGGAAGTTTCCTGAGGGGGATCAGATGGCAAGACTTTGAAAATCGGTCGACGATGGTAAAAATTGTGGACATACCTCGGGAGATGGAGAAGACCAGTGACGAAGTCAATAGCGATGTGAGACCATGGACTCGTGGGAACTGGAAGAGGATGCAACAGACCTGAGGGTGGTGGATGTGAGGTCTTATTTCTGGCGCAGGTAGAACAAGCCAAAACATATTCCTTGACATCCTTGTGCAGGGTAGGCCACCAGAAACGTCTAGAGATTAAGGCGATGGTTCTGCTCACCCCCGGATGAGCGGAAAACTTGGCTGTATGCATCCACTGGATTAGGCGAGATCTGACAGAAGAAGGGACATAAGTTCGGTTTGGAGGACCGTTAACTGGGTCTGGTTCAGAAACCAGGGCAGAATTAATAAGATCTGTGATCTCCCAGGTAACCACTCAAACAGAACAGGAAAGCGGGAAGGACAGAGTCAGGCGTCTCGGAATGATTAATGCCAGTAGAGACGAGAGAGAGAATCGGGTTTGATGTTCTTGGATCCGGGTCTGTAAGAGATTATGAGATTGAAGCGAGAGAAGAATAGAGACCACCTTGACTGGCGAGGATTGGCTTGTTTTGCAGACTGGATGTAGGCTAGGTTCTTGTGATCAGTCCAAACAAGAACCGGGTGCTCAGCTCCCTCAAGCCAGTGTCTCCACTCCTCCAATGCCAATTTGATGGCCAAGAGTTCACGGTCACCAACGTCGTAGTTTTGCTCAGCAGGGGAAAGTCTACGAGAAAAAAAAGCACATGGGTGAACTCTTTGATCCATGTCGAGTCTTTGAGATAAAACTGCTCCTACACCAGAGTCGGAAGCGTCCACTTCGAGGATGAATTGTTTTGAAGGATCGGGCTGGATTAACACAGGAGCTCTGGAAAACAAAGACTTAAGTTTATCAAATGCAGCTTGTGCCTCGGGGGTCCATTGGAAGGGTCTTTTGACTGAAGTAAGAGAAGTTAAAAGAAGAGCTGTCTGACTGTAATTCCTGATAAATCTTCGATAGAAATTGGCGAAACCCAGGAATCTCTGCAGCTGTTTACGGTTTTCAGGAACCGGCCACTCCAGAACTGCTTTTATCTTTTCTTCAGATGGCTTAACCTGCCCGCCCTCGAGCACAAACCCCAAAAAGGTGACTGAAGGTTGATGAAACTCGCATTTTTCGGCTTTGACAAAAAGTTTGTTTTCCAGTAATCTTTTGAAGAACCAGGCGGACATGCTTCTTATGCTCAGAAAGATCTTTGGAATAAATGAGTATGTCATCGATGTAGACAAAAACGAAAACATTCAAAAAGTCTCTGAGAACGTCATTTACCAAGGCTTGAAAACATGCAGGGGCGTTAGTGAGACCAAAAGGCATGACTAAATACTCAAACTTGCCCAGGGGAGTCTTAAAGGCTGTCTTCCATTCATCTCCTTCACTAATTCTAAGAAGGTGGTAGGCGTTCCTTAAATCGAGCTTAGTAAAGACAGTAGCCTTGTACTGGTTGGTGCAGATGCTAGTAGTGGAGGTGGGTACTTATTTTAATAGTGATTTGGTTCAAGCCTCTGTAAATTAAATACAAAGTGTGAAGTGAACCATCTTCTTGTCTAGAGCAAAAAGAAGCCACGCTCCCAATGGAGGCGAAGAGGGGCAATTATTCCAGCAGCTAGTGACTCATATTAATATATTTCTCCCACTGTTTCTCGTTGAGGCTTGGAGATATTATTATAAAGTCTGCTACTGGGTAGAGGGGCTCCAGGTAATAGTCTGGAGAAAGGCCAGTCGTATGGGTCTGTGTGGTGGAAGGGGGACGTGTAATCTGACCTTTTTACTGGAAGACAGGAGCCAGATCATGGTACTCAGAAGGGCCAGAAGGTAAGGTCAGGAGAGTCCATCTCCCCCCACCTCTAGGGGAGACACTCACGGCGCGGGCACGGTTTCGAGCGGAGAGCACGTTTCATGACATGAATTAGAGACCAAGACTCAATATGCGGCGATCAGTCCAGTTTATATGGGGGTTATGTTGTTCCAGCCACTCAAACCCCAGCACCAGAGGAGAACATGCCGAGGGAAAAACAAAAAATTTTAAAGTTTCACGATGATTACCTGAGATTAACAGCTCGAGGGGATGCGTTTGATGGGTGACCTGGTGGAGTCTCTTTCCATCAATTGCGGAGACACAGAGAGGCTGGGTTAGAGGGACTGTTTCATTTTGAAGCTGCTGGACCAGATTGGAGTCAATTAAATTCCGTTCACAGCCTGAATCGATGAAAGCAGACAATGTGAGATTCTGATCTGAGAAGAATAAAGTGGCAGGGAGCATCAGATGAGGAGATTTCTCAGAGTTTACATGGCCCGGTCAGACTCCTCAGAACCTCTGACGGGCCCCGCTTTTGATTTAGCTGGGCATGAATAGTTGCGAAATAGCCACTCTCACCACAGTAGATACATAGCTTGCTCCTAAAACGTCTTAGTCTTTCCTCAGGAGTTAGCCTTGTATGTCCAACCTGCATGGGTTCGGCTTCCGCTTCTCCAGAATGAGAGGCCTGAACAGGCAAAGGGAGTGACTGGGTTTTAGACCTCGGCTTGGAAAAGAGCTCTGGTGGGAGCAGAAAACACAGTCACATTATTAGATGCAGGGGCAGAGACAAAAGAACCTTGATTCTTTGGTTTGGAGCTGTTTCTAGCTCGGATCCTGTTATCCAGCCTAATTGTCAGGCGGATTAATTCCTCCAGTGTTGCAGGTTCGTCGAGGGTTGCTAGTTCATCTTTAATGCTTTCATTTAAAGCCATGAAATAGGCACTTTTTAGAGCACATTGATTCCATCCGGAAGCTGCGGCTTTGACCCGGAAGTTACTGGAGAAATCCGCTACAGAAGAATTTCCCTGTTTTAGATTCAAAAGAGCACGAGAGTCAATGGTTTGATCAGTTTCTTTGTTAAATACTTGAGAAAATTCAGAAACAAAATCTGTGTATTGACAACTGAGGCTTTCTTCGGAGGCAAACCTTGCCTCAGCCCACTCCAGGGCTTTTCCAGTTAGTTGGGACAGAATAAAAGTTATTTTTATTTTCTTTTGATCAGTTGGGAAACTGCCAGGAGAGTTTTGGAAAATTAAACGACATTGAAACAAAAATCCTTTACAGTCCTTCATATTACCTGAAAACTTCTCAGGAAGACTAGGGCGGAACTCAGGTGATGACGTCACTGCCGGTGACCTAGGAGGCGGAACTGGACCCGGAAATGGTTGTGCTGCCGGCGTGGCATTAGCACTGCTCATGTAGTTAGCATAACTCTGAAGCATTTGATTATGGTAATTGACCATGCAATGCAACTCACGGCAGAGGGTTTGAGTTTGTCCCTGGATTTGAGCATCTTGCTCCTCCAACCGGCGGCGGTGATCTGCTGGGCCTTGTGTTTGGCGCAGTGTTCTGTCATGATGGGTTTCAGCCCAGTATGCAGAACACCACGGAGACA
>JAGKQL010005347.1:0-11849 GCA_018398635.1 Cyprinodon brontotheroides
TCTCAGAAGATTCTTCCAGGGGAAGGTCCGAAACATCCAATTTGCAGGATGACTTCCTGCCGAGAGCCAAGACAAAAACAATTCAAATTTTTCAATTCAGTTTATTTATATAGCGCCAAATTCACAACACATGTCATTACAAAAAGCACTTTACAGTTCAACCAGATCATACAATCAAATTGATACAAAAGTTTTCTATCTAAGGAAAATCAGTTGATTGCATTGACTCATTGACTCAAATACAATCCCTCACACTAAGCATGCTTGTAGCGACGAGTGGAGGGAAAAACTCCCCTTGAACAGGAAGAAACCTCCAGCAGAACCAGGCTCAGAGTGAGGCGGCCATCTGCTGAGGCCCACTGGGGGTTCAAGGAGACAGAAGGCAGACACAAAAAGCAGCTGTAAAGGCGGCCCCCCCCGTCCAGGGAACACACAGCCAGGCAGGCGAGCTCGAGCCAGCTCCCATGTTAGAGGAGAAAAGAGCACATCCACCCAGTCACTAGAGACTCACTCATTAGAAAAAAAAGGGAATAAATTAACTATATTCCAGAGTTAAACAAGAAATCTGATGTGTGAAGAAAACCAACTTCAAGCTTAATATTTATTCTTTGCTCCAACAAACATGACTCATACAGTTCTCCTTAATGGTAAACTGCATAGAACAAACAATCAAATAATGTAATAATAAAAGGGTTTGAGAGGAGAAAAGAAAAAAACATCTTTTACATGAGCTGAACTTTCTCTCCTGCTAAAAATTAAATGAAAGAATATTCTAGGAGATCAAACTACAGGAATATACAGCAAATAAGCACCTGACTAATAATCAATAAAGAGAATGTTTCTGTGCTGATTTAGAGCTGAGCTTCTAGATCAAATCTAATACGTATTGTGAATCCAGGGACTTTCAGTTCATACTTTTTCATTACTTTAACAGTCTCATCATTATGTTACACTGACATTAATGGGACACTTATTTAGCAAATTGGGTTTTATAGAGATCTACATACATGGCTCTTAATAAGTTCAAGTTCACTTATTTTATTTATTTATTTTTTTTGCTGATTTAGAACCTGTTGAAATAACTGATTTATTTTTATTTTTTCTCTTTTGATATTATTTTCAGTTTAATACCGGCCTTAATGCTTGACTAAATCTAACCGATTTAGACTTCATTCCTTCTCAGCCTGATATCTTTCCATTTAAACCTTGTTTGTAAAGATATAAATTGATTGTTTGTTTAGGTCATTTAATCTAATTTGAGCTGAACTGGATAAAGTCACTTTTCCAAGTCTTCTAAAAAAAAAGAATCCTCCAAGGTTTCCATGAAGATCACTATGAAGAAACTTACTGTTGGGTCAGAGGAGAGATACGCCTAGATGAGACTAATGATGGACTGACTACAACAGAGGCCCTCGCTAAGCGAGCTCAAAGAAAGCCCAATACTCTATAAAGTATGATTAGATAATTTTCTTTTCTACTCTTTTTCAGTACATTAAAATGGGACAAAGCATCCTAAAGTTTGAACTCTCAGGATATTCTAACATTGTGTCTCTTAGGAGGCAAAGTCCAGCTTATCTTTTTTTTATATATACTTTAAAGTATTATTTACTTTAATAAACCCAGAGGGAAATTAATTCTCTGCACTTAACCCATCCCCTTGGGGAGCAGTGGGCTGCCATTCATCTGCACCCGGGGAGGAGTGTGGGGTTAAAGGTCTTGCTCAGGGAGCCAGTGTAGCAGTTCGTTATCAATTAGATGCTTTCTGTAGTTACTATTAAAAACAGCCGATTATTATGTTTGCTTGTTTGTTTTTTCCAGTTTACCATAGAGGAAAACTCTGTGAGTCATTCTTAAAAAGTTCAGTCAAGGCAACTGGACGTGACATTTTCTAGAAAACGTTTATCCTCTCATCCAAGAGGCTTCTTCAGTTCTAACTAGCAGTGGGGAGCACTGAGATTAATATACTGCAGGTAGAGGGTTTTTTCAGGCTTGACCATGACCTGGATGACTGAGAATCTTCCCAGATCTGTGAGTCATTTTTATTGGAGCAAAGCATAAATATTATCCAGAGGTTGGTTAACTTCACACTTTAGATTTCTTGTTTTTCTCTGTAATAGAGTAAATCAACTTCCTGTTTCTCCAATAAGACATGCCCACATCTCCGATTGAATGACTGGTATAATCTTTATTCTCTATTACCCCAAAAATGTGTCCTTTGTATTTAACCCATCTCTTATGGAGCTGTGGGCAGGAGTGCAGCTTTCATGTAGTATTTCTGGGCTCAAGCTGTTGGTTGGTGAGACACAGAGTGCCATTTTTTGGGAATCAAACCAGGAAACTTGCAGCATTCCGTGACCAGGCTATGTGTTTTAAACAACAGTCCATCCCTCCCTGCTTTTGAGTTATTTAACTCAACATGAACCAAGCCTGTATTATTTAATTAGAAATATAAATAAACATCTCCCTGTAGTTTGATTGTAGAATATCTTACATTTGAATTTGAAGCTCAGCTGTGTCATGAAGGCTTTCAAAAGTTAGCCCACATGCAGAAACAACTCAAAGGCTGGGTAAAAGTTAAACAGTTTATTGTGGTTAGCAAAAACACAGACTGAGAGATATTCAGCTGGGTAACACTGTTGGACTGGTGAACGGGAACCGAAAACTCTGAAGGGGAGATCACAATGATCAGTTCAGGGACCGTAGGAAAAACGTATGAGGCTTGAAATTTGCAGGAGGGGCACTCACGTTTAGTGGGTTCTTGGTTACTCTTTGGATCCAGTTTGTGGGGTTTTATCCAGAGATGAAAGAACTCGTTGGAGGGCGGACAGGCAAACTAACGTTTGATCCAGAGGAGTAATGGAGCGGACTGTCACTTGGATTTCCGATGGGAACTTGAACGGATCATGTGGAGGTTTTCCCCTGCTCAGTGTATTCTCAGTAATTCCTTCCAGGGGGAGAAGGTCCAGGCATTCAGTTTTACATGAAGGCTTCCTGTTGAAGAGCAAAGACAAAAACACATTAAACTCAGAGAAACAAAGCTAGGTTAGACTCTGCTAATCTCAACTTGGCTAGAGTACCCAAAACTGGCAAACACTCTGGCATCGAGGTAGTGACAGCCCGCTGCTCAAATACTCCTCTGGAGATGACCCAACGAGCCGCAGGTGTGCGGGGAGGCCCAAACGAGGACAGGGCACCATCTAGTGGTGGAAAAAGAAAACACAAAAACAACCCACACAAACTGAAATCCTAACAAGCTGCATATTAGGAGAGAAATATTCCCTGTGTGATAACTTCAAAATGATTTGTAGCATGGGGTTGGCTAAATATTCAATATTAAATAATGAAATAGAGAGAGCCTGGAAGGTGAAGGCAACTGTATTGCTCCCGGTCATTAGAGCATGCAGGGCAGTAACCTCCAAACTGAAGAAATAGCTCCAACAAATACCTGGAGAAACATCAGAGATCTCAGTCCATAAATGCTCAGTTCTAGGAATAGCACAAATACTGAGAATAACCCTCAAGCTCGCAGGCCTCTGGTAGAGGATCTGAACAGGACATGAAAGAAACCACCCACCCCACTGGAGGAGGAGGGGTTGGTGAGAGGGCAGTTTTATATACGTCATTTATACATTTTCTTATATATCTTTAATTTCCATCTTTTTTTTTTGCATTCAATGGCTCACTAAGTTACATTTTAAGCTATTATTTCCCCGATTGATAATAGTAACGAGTCTTTTATTTATTTTCTTATGTATTTTATGGAAATATTGCTTCTCCATTCTGGACAATATATTGTAGTTAACTCTATGTTAGAAGTGAAAACATAAGTTTGGTGTGACAGTTTAGGTGCTTGAAGTGTATTTCCTTTTATTTACAACAAACTCATTTAAGTGGGAAGATGGGATATTTAGGAACCAGCCCTTTGAACATTTATTTGAATAATAGAGCTCTTGCCTGTAGTTTGTTCCAGGGTCTGTTGGATTGCAAAAGCAACCACCTGCGCTGCAGGGCTTCTATAAATCTGAAAAGCATTCCTGTAAATTTTGATGCAGTTATACAAAATTGTTTCATACACCCTGCTTTTCATATACCCCCGGTAATGTCATATAATTACATACAATACTTTTATCTTAAATTTTTTTAAATCTTTTTTCTTTTGTCACACAACATAGAAACATGTGTTTCATCTGTTCTGTTTAATATGCAATTTTTTGTTTTATTAAATCATAGTTCTTCATTTCTATCTCTGTCTCTTCAGACTGAATGACTGTAACCTCTCAGAGAGAAGCTGTGAAGCTCTGGCCTCAGTTCTCAGCTCCCAGTCCTCTAATCTGAGAGAGATGGATCTGAGTAACAACAAGCTGCAGGATTCTGGAGTGAAGCTGCTGTTTTCTGGACTGAAGAGTCCAAACTGCAAACTGGAAACTCTCAGGTCTGAACATCCGTCCAAGTTACATTTGAGGCCTTGTTTTATAATGTTGAATGTTTATGTGATAAACTTAGTGAGAATTGGAACATTTTTACTGCAAATTAAAAAAAATCGAAACTCACAGTTCTGAATGTTATTAATGTCTTTATTAGTTACATAACATTGAATAAACCGTAAAAGGACTAAATTTATGAAGCTGCTCTGGCAGCTCTGACTTTCAGAGAGCATCAGACACACTTGATTGAAAAAGCTGCACCAATGTGTAAAAGTCAGTAAATCATTGGTCACATCAATTTTTCCAAGAAGCGCATGTTGAAACATAAAAAGTGATATTCCTCTGATATATTTCCTAACTTCCACCATATTCTTGCTGATGAACTTAGAAGGGTCAAAGACTCTGAACTGTCATGATTTTATCTAGTGCTCTGACCCACATGCAGAAGACCAAACAGAGAGACCAGGGAAGAGTTTAACAGGTTTATTTAGAATGATGAGATGAGTCCAGTGCTGCTCTGAACACTGTCGAACCAGAACTGGAAAGTGAGGGGAAGACACTGCGGTTAGTTCAGACTCAGTGGGAAATTAGATTCTTTGACTTGAAGAGGAGGAATAGGTTGCAGACTCACGTTTCCAGAAAAAGGTGTCTCTTATTGAATCCAGTCGGTGTGAGATGTTCCAGTGATTGTCTTGTTCGATGGAGGGCGGACAGGGTGTACCCAGATTGCGGTTGTTCCTTGGTGAACGGAGAAGCTGACTGCCACTTAGATTTCCTGCGGTACTTGAACAGGTTATTGTGGAGATGAATCCCCTGCTCAGAGAGAAGCCCCAGACAATCCTTGGGGAAAAGGTTGATCCAAACCACAAACTTGAATCCTCAGCTCAGTTTGGTTCTCAGAAGATTCTTCCAGGGGAGAGAAGGTCCGAAACATCCAGTTTGCAGGATGACTTCCTGCCGAGAGGCAAAGACAAAAAACAGCGAGGTTAAACTCAGGTTGACAAAAACTCAGTTAGACTCAGCAAAACTTAGCTTGGCTAGAGTACCCAAAACTGGCAAACACTCTGGCGTCGAGGTAGTGGCAGTCAGCAGCTTAAGAGTGCTCCGTTAATGAGGTAACCCTCCGCAGGTGTGTGAGGAGGCCAACCAGAACCAGGCGCCACCTGGTGGAGGAAGGAAGACAAACACAAACCACACAGACTGGATTCCTAACATGAACTAGAGTTAGATTCATACATTTATCAGCAGGTAGAGCCGATAGTCAAGTTACTTTTTGTGCTGTGTTAAATATCTAACCCAGAAAACGCATTAGTTTGCAGATTAAATACTGAGGAGACTTTTTTGGGGGGATAGGAAATGTGTCATTGGAAAAAAAGGGAATAAATTAACTATATTCCAGAGTTAAACAAGAAATCTGATGTGTGAAGAAAACCAACTTCAAGCTTTATATTTATTCTTTGCTCCAACAAACATGACTCATACAGTTCTCCTTAATGGTAAACTGCATAGAACAAACAATCAAATAATGTAATAATAAAAGGGTTTGAGAGAAAAAAGAAAAGAAAAAAACATCTTTTACATGAGCTGAACTTTCTCTCCTGCTAAAAATTAAATGAAAGAATATTCTAGGAGATCAAACTACAGGAATATACAGCAAATAAGCACCTGACTAATAATCAATAAAGAGAATGTTTCTGTGCTGATTTAGAGCTGAGCTTCTAGATCAAATCTAATACGTATTGTGAATCCAGGGACTTTCAGTTCATACTTTTTCATTACTTTAACAGTCTCATCATTATGTTACACTGACATTAATGGGACACTTATTTAGCAAATTGGGTTTTATAGATGATCTACATACATGGCTCTTAATAAGTTCAAGTTCACTTATTTTATTTATTTATTTTTTTTGCTGATTTAGAACCTGTTGAAATACCTGATTTATTTTTATTTTTTCTCTTTTAAAATTATTTTCAGTTTAATACCGGCCTTAATGCTTGACTAAATCTAACCTATTTAGACTTCATTCCTTCTCAGCCTGATATCTTTCCATTTAAACCTTGTTTGTAAAGATATAAATTGATTGTTTGTTTAGGTAATTTAATCTAATTTGAGCTGAACTGGATAAAGTCACTTTTCCAAGTCTTCTAAAAAAGAATCCTCCAAGGTTTCCATGAAGATCACTATGAAGAAACTTACTGTTGGGTCAGAGGAGAGATACGCCTAGATGAGACTAATGATGGACTGACTACAACAGAGGCCCTCGCTAAGCGAGCTCAAAGAAAGCCCAATACTCTATAAAGTATGATTAGATAATTTTCTTTACTCTACTCTTTTTCAGTACATTAAAATGGGACAAAGCATCCTAAAGTTTGAACTCTCAGGATATTCTAACATTGTGTCTCTTAGGAGGCAAAGTCCAGCTTCTTTTTTCTTTTTTTTATATATACTTTAAAGTATTATTTACTTTAATAAACCCAGAGGGAAATTAATTCTCTGCACTTAACCCATCCCCTTGGGGAGCAGTGGGCTGCCATTCATCTGCACCCGGGGAGGAGTGTGGGGTTAAAGGTCTTGCTCAGGGAGCCAGTGTAGCAGTTCGTTATCAATTAGATGCTTTCTGTAGTTACTATTAAAAACAGCCGATTATTATGTTTGCTTGTTTGTTTTTTCCAGTTTACCATAGAGGAAAACTCTGTGAGTCATTCTTAAAAAGTTCAGTCAAGGCAACTGGACGTGACATTTTCTAGAAAACGTTTATCCTCTCATCCAAGAGGCTTCTTCAGTTCTAACTAGCAGTGGGGAGCACTGAGATTAATATACTGCAGGTAGAGGGGTTTTTTCAGGCTTGACCATGACCTGGATGACTGAGAATCTTCCCAGATCTGTGAGTCATTTTTATTGGAGCAAAGCATAAATATTATCCAGAGGTTGGTTAACTTCACACTTTAGATTTCTTGTTTTTCTCTGTAATAGAGTAAATCAACTTCCTGTTTCTCCAATAAGACATGCCCACATCTCTGATTGAATGACTGGTATAATCTTTATTCTCTATTACCCCAAAAATGTGTCCTTTGTATTTAACCCATCTCTTATGGAGCTGTGGGCAGGAGTGCAGCTTTCATGTAGTATTTCTGGGCTCAAGCTGTTGGTTGGTGAGACACAGAGTGCCATTTTTTGGGAATCAAACCAGGAAACTTGCAGCATTCCGTGACCAGGCTATGTGTTTTAAACAACAGTCCATCCCTCCCTGCTTTTGAGTTATTTAACTCAACATGAACCAAGCCTGTATTATTTAATTAGAAATATAAATAAACATCTCCCTGTAGTTTGATTGTAGAATATCTTACATTTGAATTTGGAGCTCAGCTGTGTCATGAAGGCTTTCAAAAGTTAGCCCACATGCAGAAACAACTCAAAGGCTGGTTAAAAGTTAAACAGTTTATTGTGGTTAGCAAAAACACAGACTGAGAGATATTCAGCTGGGTAACACTGTTGGACTGGTGAACGGGAACCGAAAACTCTGAAGGGGAGATCACAATGATCAGTTCAGGGACCGTAGGAAAAACGTATGAGGCTTGAAATTTGCAGGAGGGGCACTCACGTTTAGTGGGTTCTTGGTTACTCTTTGGATCCAGTTTGTGGGGTTTTATCCAGAGATGAAAGAACTCGTTGGAGGGCGGACAGGCAAACTAACGTTTGATCCAGAGGAGTAATGGAGCGGACTGTCACTTGGATTTCCGATGGGAACTTGAACGGATCATGTGGAGGTTTTCCCCTGCTCAGTATATTCTCAGTAATTCCTTCCAGGGGGAGAAGGTCCAGGCATTCAGTTTTACAGTGAAGGCTTCCTGTCGAAGAGCAAAGACAAAAAAACATTACACTCAGAGAAACAAAGCTAGGTTAGACTCTGCTAATCTCAGCTTGGCTCACTGCATGAAAAGTGGGATTTTCGTCAATATGCCGCACTGTAGATTGTCGTGGAACTTCAGGTTAGCGGCAGTTTACTTTACAATTTGCAGGCGCTTCTCAACAAAACTCCCGTAAATTGTCAGAAATTGACGTGGACTCTCTTAGGCAGTAGTCTCCCCCATGCCTCCCCATGGAATTCTAGGGGAGGCTTTAACATGTAAATGAACATGCTGTGAGCTATATACAAATGCAAACCAGGGTTGCAGGGGGTTTTACACCAAGTGACATTTTTCTAAAAGGTAAAAGAAAATCTCTGATACAAAGAGATCAGGCTCAGTATAGCCTCTTACATTTTAGCTTGAATTGATTTATTTAATTAAAGTATAGAGACCAAAACAGATCTTTTAGCTGACAGAGCAATACATTTAGAGCAGTAATTATAAAAAAAAAAAAAAATTGCATTTAAGATAAAAAAATAAAATGTTGTCTGTCAATATGCTCAATTCACAATTACTTAAGTGGAAAAGTTTCAAGAAATGAGTCTGAGATGATTCACTTTATAACATGGCGCATTATCCTGTTGGAAGTAGCCATCAGAAGATTGGTACACTGTGGTCATAAGGTCCGGCCAGGTCAAGATCCCGCAATTGCAATCGCACCAAACAGGAAAAAGAACATCGACAAATTCCGGTTCGATCAAATTAAAATATAGCAGCAACAGATCGGTGACTAGAAATTATAGCACAATTCTTATATATATATATATATAAAAAAAAAAAAACTAACACCGTTTATTTAAATGATTGGATCCAAACTATTGGTTATTCACCAACGAGGAAGCAGATTTCTCATCTCCATCAAAATATTTATTTTATACCGAGGGACTTAAACTTTAATCAAATCCATTCAAAAGAAACTTCTTATTACAGGAATGAAAAAAGAGATGCTGAGTTTGGAAGTAGTGAACAAGTTCATTAAAAAAAGCAGTTTTGAATTATCCTTATCCCCGTTACAAAAATCTACAAAAATATATATATATATTTGGGCAGAAACTGAACATATGCTGGATGATGGTGGGATTTTTAATATGTCATATTAAATTAAGCGCTCACAGGGTTCATACAGGAATGAGTGACTCTAATTTAATGCTATTTTTAATGCTATTTAGAAATGATTTTAATGCCATCAACGAGAACCATGTACACAAGTTATTAGTGTACATGAAATATGAAGGAGCTGTAAGCAGAGTTCCATGACTCCTGTATGTATGTAAACACACACACACACACATATATATACGTATATATATATCCTCTAGCTTTTTCTCCGCCTGGAGCGATATAATATATCTGACGAAATTGTTTTTATAAGCATTTTTATTAAAGAATTATAAATACTTCGATAAACATATTTAAATAATTTTAGTGCCAATTAAGGCCTTGATTTAAAAAAAGAATGATTTTTTAATTATTTTTATTGATCCGCTGAAACCCTGGTTCATCTCGCGCGATGCTCTCTAACAATATCTCCAAGAAACTCAGAGCGGGCGCTGCTGCAGCCACAGTGGAGGATGGATGCTTTGCTTTGTGCAGCGGTCTGGAGCGAGAGAATGGGGGGTTTCGGGTAAAACTCCTCTTGGACGCTGATGCTTAACTCTGCATCGAACAAGACTAACTCAAAGAAGAGATGCTAGCGGTAAATATATGTTCGATTACTGCCTGCTAAGCTAAAAAAGCAGCCTAGCCTAAGCTACGGCTATAGCCTAAAGCTGCTAATAGTAGCCTTGCAAGAACAAGCTTTTATTAAAGTGTATTTTTTTGATTCACAGGAAGCAGTACGCCGTCTTCACAACTTCGGAGACTAATTGCAGGCGCTATGAACCGGAGACATGGGTAAGATTTAAAGAATATGCTTTCATTCTGCGGTAAAAGGCAATGGATACGGATGGATACCGATCATAGCTGTACATTTTGTTTTCACAGACCTCCTATTTGCTCGGAGCCATACAGCAAGTCCACCACGATGTTGATAAAGACGACATTGTGTGTAAGTGACTTGTTTTAATGTTTTCTCCTTCCTTGTTACTGTGACTTGCGTTTGATTTTTTATTTATACCACTCTCATTTAATTGTTTTCCAGCTGCCTGTAAGACGATTTTGAGACGGCACGCAGGAGCTTCAGATATACGCAGCCAGCCAACACGCTGCGTGCGGCGAGCTGCAATCTGCTCGGAGTCGGGCCAGAAGAAAGAGGGTAAGACTTTATTTGGTGACTATTTTTCAGGTGCATTAATAGATGTGTTGTGTCCATACGCAGCGCGCTGATTCATTGTTTTTTTTTCAGCTGCTGAAAGCGAGGCAGAGTGTGCTAGCAGATGAGGAAGTGGGAACTTCCTGGAAGTCCGCCCTTCCTCGGCGTGTGTCTCTGGATGGATTGTACGGTCGCCGCCATTTCAGAGGCCGGATCTCACTGAACTTTGTGTTAAGCTGCAGTCCCGTTAGAAGCTTATGCCGAAAGTACAGGGCCACGCAAGACAGTAGGCGCGTCTGCACATCGGACCTGCCTCAGAGGGAATGCTGCCGCCACCTCCAACCCTCAGGAAGCAAACGGACCGCTTCACGGACTTTTAATTTTTAGAAACGCATGTGTTTGGATACGCTGCTGTATATAGTTGTGTGTGTGTGTGTGTGTTTCAATAAAGCTCTTTCTTTGCATAAACAGCTTCCTGGCAAATGTTCATTTCCTGTATAAATTTATTCATGTCCTTGATGGTAGCATAATAATTGTAACATGAATAGTAGTGTAGGATAACATAAATATACACCATATGAATATAATATAGAATATATATATATATGATATATAAATATATATATATATATATATGCTTTCATAAAATATATATATGTAAATTTATATGTAAATATATATATATGCCAACAAAATCACGAGCGACTTTACTTGTTTAAAAAGAAGTGGTTCCGGCCCAATACTCAGTAAGAAAATTAAAGCCTGGCGTGGCTAACGTGGTGGTTTTGCTGCCAATCACGTTTAGTGATTTCATTTGTTTGAGAATAGTGGTTTCAGCCAATACTGAGAAGGTTATTCAAGCCAGACCTGGCCAGCCGCGCATGGGTTTGCTGCATTCATATGCTAATTAGGGCCATTAGTACAGCTGACGCTCCACATACGCGATCATGGTACGCTTCCCACAATTTATTGTGGCACTTCCTAATAAACGGGACAAGCAATCGGTTGCAAATTGTCGGAAACTGACGAAAAATCAGGCAGATCTCGCGGGAGTTCACGGGGTTTAAGGGATGAAAAATCTCACTTTTCATGCAGTGAAGCCAGAGCTACCTAAAACTGGCAAACACTCTGGCATCGGTAAACTGACAGCCAGCTGCTCGAATACTCCTCTGGAGATGATCCAGCGAGCATACACGCGGAGTTCGGCGGGAGGCCCAAACGAGGACAGGGCACCATCTAGTGGTGGAAAAAGAAAACACAAAA
>JAGKQL010005348.1:0-11712 GCA_018398635.1 Cyprinodon brontotheroides
AAGATTAACTGTATTAAAAGCTAAAATAATCATTTTTCTTTAACAGTCCCCGTTTTGAGGTCTGAGACACACAGACCTCACAAATCTAATTGATTAAGCCTTCTAATAGAGGAACCAAAACACTATTTAGTATACTAAAAAACTAAAACATTAGCCTAATTATATAACAGTCCCCGTTTATTAAACAGAACCTACCAGCTCCACAACCCCCTCATCAGCAGCACCGCGAAAAAGCATCTGATAGGGAGACGGAGCAGGCGGGCCACTGCTTCCCTTCTCAATTGAAACTGTAATAAGCCTAATGATAAGCGACCGGATGCACGGTACACAACAGCATCCACAGGTGACCACTATGGCTACAAAAGTAGCCACAGAAACTAGCAGTGACATGACGATCCCTTTCCATTTACCAAACATAGTAGAAAACCACCTGTCCAAACCACCATTAATACCCGAATTTTCATGCATAGATTTACTCAAAATTCTCAAACCTTCTAACGCTCTAGTGACAGATCCATCAGGGGCTAAGTTATTAGGTATAAACGTACAGCAGCTGTCTTGGAACATAAAGCAGACCCCTCCTTTTTCAGCCAAAAGCATGTCCAGCGCCATCCGATTTTGAATTGTCATTAAAGAAGTCGGGGCTAACTGGTCCTTCAAACCTCCAACAGCATCCCTGGTCAGATTTGCTAGCCTCAAAAGATTATAATGGACATAATTAATCCTATCAACATTTTTATTCGGGGTGATAGGAAAGAAAGCTGATACCACAGGTAAATTCTCAAAACCTGCTGCAATTTGATCCGCCAATTTATATTGATCCGGAACCCCTCTTGGCACACCGATGGCATCGATATAAGTAGGAGAATTAGTAGTCAAATCAAATGCAGTATCCAAATGTGTATGACGCACCTGTCGCTTATTTCTCTGTGTCAGTAAGTTGAGCACCTGCGCCGGACCTACAGGATCAAGTCTTTCTCCTACAACCATAAGCGGGACTGCAAGGCGAGTCATAGCACATACTCCGACAGTCTTAGGAGGAATTCGCACATATAATCTATCACCTCCACAAAAATAATAAAGTCCAGCTCTGGCCCAATTCCCAATTCTGGTTGCTATCAAAGTAACATTACACCAATCACTAGGAATCTGTCCAAAATTGAAATCAGGCTCAAGATGAGTGAAATTAAAACAGACATACAATCCTGTACCCTTATCCGGAAGAAAAGTTCCCGTTTGAGTATAGTTATTAATAGGCGGATATATTGTGGCAAACACAGTACAATTCATGGGATTCGCCTCACGTGTTAATCTCAGCATGCAATCAAAACCCCAGCTATCTCCCAAGTGTAATGGGGCAGGTTCCGTAAAAAGATGAGGTCTAGCTGTTGCACATGCAATGCAGTTCCCAATATTAGTTTCTATAGCTGTTTGAACCATCCAATTCAACCATAAATTCCTGTCCTTATACCCAGTCACTGTTTGAATGATGTCCAATGGTGTGACTGCAGTGTAGTCAATTTTAGCCGCATACTGATCAGGAACCTCAATTCCCACTTCTTCCTCTTGGGGCCTGATCAGATTAATTTTAATAATTCCGAGTGGATCTTTCTCATCAATTGAAGCTCCCAAAGTTAAATAAACAGCTGAATCCGCCGGATATTTTTTAAAGAAAGCATTATGCATTGAGGAAATGGTTAACACAAGAGGATTTTGACCCTTCGCTGGAGAATTTCCTATAGTCCCTCGTTTTATGGTTACCTTGTCATATTCAGTGACATATTTATAAGCATAAGGTGGACTCCAACTTGATCCCACCCATCTGAAAGCCGAATTCCAAGTGGGACACAAATGTCGAACCCCATTCTCCTGAGTAATACAATGTCGCTCGCTGTAGAGTGAGATCTCCACACAAATACAAAGGAGTCTTCTGCCAGGATCGAGGAGTCGACCAGCAGCGACGAGTTACCTCACACAGGTCAATTTGGAAATCAGTCAAAGTACCCAAACTATAATTCAATTCAATTCCATGATATTTAGTGAGGCACTTATCAACAGGAGATCTCAAAGAACGCTTCACACGAGCAGTCACATTTCCACCAGAGACTCCACGTTCAACAAAAATCGGTCGGAAATCAGATGTCTGATAGGAATTTAGTCCGCTGGTAGACCCTCCTAAAGCCCATACTCCCAGCAGAATGAGTCCGAAAAATACACATAGCAAAAGCTTCCACTGCCAGATCACGTGTTTTAAGCTGAACTCCATTATCTAAACTTATCAAATGTGTCTTGCGCTATTCAACAATTTAATACTCACCTGATGAACCACAAAATTTTAACCAGTAAAACCTAAAATCAAAAATACATTTCACTTATCAAATATGAAAAATCATAAAACTCAGTTATCTGAAAGAGAAGCAAACACACAATAGGAATATCAGCCCAGAATATGAAATCCAAGTATAAAATTAGAAAACCAGAGCAAGATATCTCGAAATTACTAAAAAATGCTCAGCAGACTTAAAAGACAATATTCACCACAAAAACTACAATTTGTCAATAAAAAACAATAACATCAGAAAATACATCATAAACACATAAAAATTACAAAATAGCTTTTTTTTTTTTTTTTTTTCACAATTCAATAATAAGAACTTAGAGTTCGTCTCTATGCTCTTTCAATAGTCCTCCAAAAATGAATATGAATTCTTCGTCAGGAAACGATCCAAAAATACGCGCAAAAAGAAACGAATGTTCTTAAAGAGTTCGCAAAAAAACGAAAACACGCAATAAAAAGAAGATAAGTTAATGATGATCTTGTAGCCTGATCCTTCACGTGTTCCTCCTCGGTTGTAAACCTCAGGTTTTCCACCTGAGTGTCCGTTGCTCACTGAAAATTGGAGTATTATGCCAATTTAACAGTGAGTTTAAGGAGAGGGTGCGATCTCCTTTTCTCAATGGAAGGACACCAGAACAGGATTATTGTGCCTGTCTGGGCCTTTTAAGCCTTGTGATTCAGGAAAATTAAGAAATCTTAGCAGGAATCCCTGCTACACTTCTGCAAATGCAGATCCTCCTCAGCGTTAAGGATGTGCCTGCAGACACTCTCGACCGCGGGATTTGAGACTGCAGATACTCCTGTATGCCTTGTAAGCGTCGCGTTGTGGCTCCTCAGCTGCTGCACTACTGACTCCAATGGAACCCGTGTCTCCCCTTTCCTTGTAGACAGGACAGCATGAGATGTCCTCTCCCACGACTCGGTATGGTCGGTGGGCGAGTTCAGACCACTTTCTTTTGATGACCTTCAGGCGCACGCAGTGATTCTGGAACTGCTCGAGCCTGGGCGTTCCTGTGTTGTCTGGTATTTTGTAAATCTGCTGTCAGGACCTGCCGCTCATTGAAGAAATCTTTGGGAGATAAATAGTTGCCAAGATTCACCTTTCCATCCTGGGATGCGGGTAGCAGGTCCTGGAAACATCCGTCCTGTCTGGAGCTCATATGGAAGAACCCTGTTGATTGGTTAATAGACATTAGGACAGACATCAAAGCAATAGGCAAAGCATCTACCCAATTTAATTTGGGTATGTGCACATACTTTAACCAATTTTTGTTTAATAGTTTGGTTTAATCTCTTAACCTTACCCTGTGATTGGGGATGATATACTGTACGGATGAATGCTTCAATCAGAGCATCTGCTCCACTTTCTGCAGATCTTGGTTCTAAATGGAGTGCGGTTGTCTGATCTCTTACCTTCTCTGGGAATCCATGGGTGGGAATGTAATGATTGATCAGACACTTTATAACAGCTTTTGCTGTCCTCCTTTTTTGCTGGCCACGCCTCTGGCCAGCCAGAGTATGCATCTACAAACATATGCATACCTGTATCCTCTAGCGAGGCGTTATCATGTCTGTAAAATCAATAATAATTTCTTACCTGGTTTATTGTAGTGCAAGGGAAATGTCCTTGGTGGTCTGATAGTTGGTTTTTGCATTGTGTTGTCCACAAATTTCACATTTTTTCACATGATCCTTGACCATGTCCCTCAAAAATGGATGCCACCAGTGCTCTAGGTTTTTTTAACATCTGTGTAGCGCCCCACATGTCCAAGTCCATGAGCTTCCTGAAGAACCTGGATTCTCATATTGGAAGAATTACTTTACCATTAGGTCCCGCCAGAGTCCCTCCATGCAGAAGGCACCTCTTGCTTTACCAGACTGATGGTTCTTCAGGTGACCGCAGCTTTTCTGATGAAAATATTTTCTCCAGGTAATTTTGTTCCATCTGCTCAATTTCGAGTACTTACCATTAAAAAGAGATGGCGGGTATCCAGCTGCCCTTTAGCGGCCTCATCAGCGGCGCATTTTCCTGCTACAACTCTGGTCTTGCTTTGATCATGTCCCTTGCATTTAATCACGCCAACAGATTGAGGCAGCAGTAATGCCTCCGCCAATTCTTTTATTTCAGTTTCATGTTTTTTATGGGCTTTTTGTGCTGCTGTTATAAATCCTGCTCTAATCCACTGAGAAGTTCATTATGCGGCACCTAGCCACATAGGCGAGTCACTGTATGGAATTCACCCTCAATCCTTCAGCTAATTTCAGGGCCTCAACCATCGCTTTCACTTCTGCTCTCTGTGCTGATTGGGCACCCTGTAACCTTCTGCCTTTAAAACCTGAAACTCACTGCCCACATCTTCCCACTACAGCATATGATGCTCTCAATCCGTCTGTCATGTTTAAAACAGCAACCATCTGTGTAAAATTTCTCACATCTTTTACCTCCTAAAGGAGAAGCTTGTAGGTCAGGTCTTATTTTTTTCTTCCTTTTTTGTACTAACTCCTCACAGTTATGTGGCTGTCCTTCTTGCATCCTGTCAGCCATATTCACTCCGTTATGTACAAAAGTTATATTAAGTGATTCAGAATTTTGCTCATTTCTGTTGTCTCAATGTTGTCAATGTGAAAGTGTTGTGAATTCACATATGCTGCCACACTTTGTGATGTCATAATCTGCAATGGATGACCCATCACAATGTGTGCTGTTTTTGAATCATTTTTCCTACATCTGCATGTCTTGTACATGCAGGATGCTATTCCCCCATAGGATCTAACATTGCACTGACATATTGGAGAATTCTCCTCTCACCCCCTTTTTTCTGAAACAGAACTGCATTAACTGTCAGCTCTGTTTAGAAACATCAAATAAACTTGTAGTATAGTCAGGAATGGCCAACTGCACTGCAGCAGCCAATTGTTGTTTCAGAGAAATGAATGCATCTTCTGCCTCCATGGTCAATTCAGAGCATGGCTGAGATTAAATCCCATGCTCTCTGACCTTCTTTTGCTCCGTAAGTGGTCCGTCAGTCCAGTATAGTTAGGAATGTAATTCCCTATTTCAATCAATCCAAAGAAAAAAGAACTTAACATCTCCTTCACGGTACATGGTTTTGGGGTGATTCAAAATCGCAGATTTATGACTGGGAGACATCTGAGTGCCTGTCCCAGTGATAATCCATCCCAAAAAGAAACTTGTTTCCTTGCAATTTACAATTTAGATTTGCTGACTTTAAAACCCCTGTCAGCGAGATGTGACAACAATAATTAGGTGTGGCTTCAACACAAGACTCAACGTTTGTGCTGCCAGCATGAGGGTCATCAACATACTGAATCAAAGGTCACACCTTCTGGTAACACACAGTCAATAAGCGATGTTTCAAAAATCTGATTAAAAAGCCCGGGAGAGAGCAAAACCTGTTGCAGGCGCGTATATCTCTGCTGCTGACCTCTGTAGGTGAAAGAAAACATCTCTACATTCCTCAGCCAATGGGAACAAAAGCGTTGTAAAGGTCCACACATGAGAACCAAGTTTGAGAGGGATCAAGGTTAGTTAGTGCAACATGGGGATTAGGTACAGAGCACCGTAGGGGGTCAATAAAACAAATTAATCGCCCTAAGATCATGTGCCATGCGGTATTTACCTGTCCCCTTCTTTTCCACTGGTAAAATAGGGTGTTCAGGAGGGAGGTGGAAGATTCTAGCACACCTGCCTCTAAAAGACCTAATAGTTTCTGCTATCCCTCCTCTGCCGCCGCGTGAGAGAATACAGCGACCTCCAAATGGGAGGACCGGTTGTAAATCAAGGTGACAGGTGTGACATCAACAAGCCCACATGGTAGGACCTGGCAACCACAAACACTCGGCAAAGAAGACAACATTGCTTAGCAGTTGGATGATCCAGTCAACTCCTGCCATGGTGCCTAGAAGTTGAACATGTTCCAAAGTACAGAGTCCACGGCGAGCATTTTATTTTATGCGTGTTTGTAGAAGGAGAGAAGGAGAGGTCAGGAGCAACAGTATTCTGCCAGTCTGTAAACTGCAAGAAGCGTTTTACCACGCCCCCAATTCCATGGCCTGATGGCCAGGATGCAGAAACCAAAAAATATGTGGAACTGCCTCATCATGCATCTTATACCAAGCCAACTGATCCTGAGTCAGATGCGGCGCGGCGGCAACACCCTCCGATTGCCCATAAATGTCCTGTGAAAACACGGTCCAATCTTTACCGGCTAAATGCAGCTCAAACTGCTCCTGAAACCATTCAGTCGGTCTTGGTCATAAAAACAAAGTTACATTGAGGAAGATCAGAATTAAGCCCATCACGGTGCAAGTGCTTGGATCCAGGGTTTCCAAAGCAGAAAACAGGACAGGATCCCAGCATGGTCAGTCGTCAGCTGTAAAGACCCCAGTATATGTCAGCCAGAAGCTCCTCAGATTGCTGGAGCAAAAATTGTCCATGTGTATATACTTGAGAACAGGCATGGGAAGATCCATCAGGAAAAGTGACAAGTAGTCCATCAGGTCCACACAAAATAGTTGCTAGAGCAATCAGCAAATCTCTCTCCCTAATAAGTTCACAGGGGATGAGGGGGGAACACAAAGGATGTGTCACTTTTTTGTCTGCCTGGCTGTGTAAGGTGTGAGACAGGCAGAGTTTGTTTCACCCCAGAAAAACCAACCACTGATATTGTCTGATCGAAAGTTTTTTGCAAAGGAAGGACAACATTCATGGTGGAATATGTTGCCCCTGTATCCCGCAAAAATGGCAATGTTTTGATCCATCAACCGTCACATCCGTGGGGATCTTAGCGGCTCCCTGATGCAGGTTCTTCTCAGGGGGTGTGTCAATATTCTCCAGTCTGGAAGTACTGGCCGGGATGTTAATGGAAGCAATGCAGCATTCGGAGGTTCTTGTGGCGTCAGGTCGGCAATGCACCCTCTTGTGCAGATGTATAGTGAGGCATTGCTGAACCCGAAGTGACCTCTTCGCCACAATAAAACACTTGTCTCTGCGTCTCAAGCCTCGTCCACCCTTCCTCGCACACCCGACCATGCGGCGCTCTCCCTCTTCTCCCGCCACCCGGAAAACCAGACTGCCAGCAGTGGGCTGCATACATGTGAGGACCAGGTTTATTGCTACTGCCACAGGAGCCTGGTAGGAACAGGAACTAATGGGTAGCAGCTATTAACATAGCCTTGACCTCCTTCGGTCCTGTTTTGTAAGATGAAGCTTTGTCTGGCTTCACTTAACTGAAGCCTCAGTAATTGTTTCTTAAATCCTCCTGCTCCTTCTCACTTCTCTCTCCTCATCCTGAGAAATCTGCAAATTATGCAACAAATGCGCTCCCATTTCGCATGTTCACAACCTTTCAACTCGGGTTTTTTTCTCATCAAGGCAGCGACAGGAGGGCGGGACACCATCCAAAACAGCTTGGACGGAATGTTCCTCATTAATGTAGCACCAGTTGGATGAACCCCAGTTTGCTGTCTCCAGATGTCTAAGGTTTTATCTAAAAATTTTTTTGGGTGCTCTTTAGAGAGTCCCATAAAAATTTAGGAATAAGTCACAAGAGACACAGGGGGAAATATGTCCCTCAGGGCGCTTCCCACAGGAGTCAAGAGCAGCTGAAAGAGGCTGTATGGTCAGGCTGATTTGTAGTTCCAGCAGAGCAGTTCAACATCACGACAATTTGTTGTTGTTGTTGAACGACTTAAAATACTCTGAAATCTCTCCCAAAGCTAAGGTTAACCCTCCGTTAGGGAATCCAAACGCCTGTAAACAAGCGAATAGCACCATCCACCAGAGAGGGTAACTTATCAATAAGGGTCTGCAGATCCCCAAGGAGAAAGGCTTATATCTCTGACCCTGTTGTGTTACTAATAAGGGCATAACATTGATTAGATGAGCTCTCAGAATGTACTCGATGTAGCCTCGAATGACTTCGATAAAGTAGAAATACATGTGGTCAAATCATCAATATCCACGCCGCAGAATTCTCCTCCATTTGCCAGCACAGCTCAGGAAAAGAATCTACGCCAGAGGGGCAAACTACAAACTGAGGTGTGTCAATGTCACAAGGGGAGGGACTAGCCTCCCTACCTGCAGATCACTAGGATTGGTCCCATCCCCATGCAACCTGGGGGTGGAGGTAAACCTCACAGCGCCCCTCACGTGTGGTGAAAAAGATGAGTGAGTGTCTAGGAGAAGGCGGAACTTCCTCTCCAAGACGTCCCACCAGTTTCATATCCATGCTCAGTTGTACCTCCCCCTGTTCCTCCTCCTTAGAGGAAGGGGGCGCAAGGTGGGGGCGGTGCTGCATGGTTGATATTGTAATCTGCAGTCATACTTGGTAAAGTCGCAGAAGGAGGCAGGGAAAAACAGAGTTTTTCACGCTGGACCGATCTGCCATAGGAAGACTATCAGAAACAGGGGAGAAACTGTATAAGGATGTCGGGATAGAGTCGGTTATTTCGGTGCCTCCTTTTACGATTGGAGCACCAGAAACAATCGGTGGAGGAGCTCCCACAATATCCCATTCTGCCGTTACCCTACGAACATCCAAAACTGGATACAATCCCGTGTAAAGGGATTGGTATTATTATATGGAGGCGGAGTGGAGCATCAGAGGGACTATGTAGTTGTTATTTTAGGGTTGTTCAGAACACACACCTCGGACCATCTACCTGAGTATTGAAATGAGTCCGAAGACTGTGTAACTGACCCCTTTTATAAAGGTGATCCGTTCCTGCCAACCCACCACAGAAGGTTAGCCCACAACTGTCTATCCTGTTCAGCGTTCTCTAGCTTTTTAATTAGTCTTTTTTCTTGCCAAACAGACTAGCTTCATCCTTCTGTAATCACACTGCATCCCTGACAGCTAAGGCTTGTTTTTAAACAATCATTCAAAAATCAAACCCAAAAGGCTTTGTAAGCAGTAAGTTCATTCTGTTTTGCGAACCGCATTTTCAACATGATTTTTCAAATCAACGCCCAACTTCAGACGAGAAGCAAACCAAGCTGCTGATCATAAATACCAATTAAGTCATCAATCTGTTCCGCAGAGTTTCCCAGGACCTAAACCATAGGAATGGCCAATAACATCTTTTTGCAGCTTCGAGTCCATCCTATCGTTACAATAAAAATGCGGCAAAATCAACTCAAATCAGCACAAACAGCGGTTTTCAGCGTTCCACTCAGCAATCCGCACACAGACACACACACAGAGCTCTGCAGATTCAGACACCACACCACAGCAGCAGTCTCAAAAATTGCCACAAACATAGAAATACAGACAACACAAAACACAGTGTCAGACAAGCGGAAAAGACAGAGAAGAATAAAAAAAAAAAAAAAAAAAAATTAGGCCGACTACAAAATATATATGATGCATCAATCTCAGTCCCTCACTTCCAGAGCTGGGTCAAGCTCGAGGGGCGAAAATAAGCCTCAATTTAGTTTTATTCGATCAATCAATCACCCAGTGACAAAAGGTTTTTTCTTTTCCAGCTGGGGAGGCGATTTAACCCTTAATAAATCAAATAATTTATCTTAGTCCTTTATACTATAAGCAACCCGATTGGGGTGCCAAAGAAAGGTGATCCAACCTGCTATTAGTCCTTTATTTTCCACGAGTGATACAACCCGGTCCAATTAACCTGCTATTAGTCCTTTTTCCATGAGGATACAACTCCGATCCAATTAACCCAAATAATTATAAGTCCACTGGAGATGAGTCGAAATCTCGGGCTGATACAAACCAAAACTATCCAATACACAGACACCCAAAATACTTTTTTAGAGGCCCAGGCATTGCTCCTCAGGGTAAAGAATAAATTAATCTTTATTAATTAATCAATTAATTAATTAATCAATCAATAAACCTTCTTTTAAAAACCCAGCTTTAAGTCAGAGTTAACGTAAAGGCTCTGTTTGAACTAGCCACAGTTCCGTAATGTGTATTTATTCAAATCCTTAAACAACCGACTCTTTTAGGAGGGATCCTATCTACCTCTGCAGCTTCTGAATTCTGGTGAGGGCGCATATCAGCAAAATCAGCCCGTCCAACCACACGGGCGCTTCAGACAACTAAAAAATAATCAAATACGGTCTTACCACAAGGCGTGTTCGGGCCGAGACGGATCAATCAGGACCAAACAGCGGCCCGAGACTCAAACCGGCACGAGCCCCCAATTTGTTAAGGAAGAAAAGCCATTCCAAATAGTTAACTTTGGAAAAAGGTTGGGTGTTTCTCTTCACTCTCCCAGGTGAATGGCTCAGCGAGCTGCGTGTGGCTTTAAGGAAAACCAGCAAGATATGTGAGCGTCACAGAATCACAGAATTTAATCAACAAAAAGCAGCTTATGAATTAACAACAAAACTTTGCAGAACAACAGAAACATACATTCAGTTACCTGAGGTAGAAAAAATATAGAAAAAAGAGGCAAAGGCTTGGCGTCTTTGGAAGCTGGTGCAAAAAGCAAAAAAGTGGCGCTATCTGAATTTTTTGCCCCTGTGTGCACAAAATTTTTATAATGTGAATAAGTCCTTCCCTTTAGTATAAGATTAGGTCCAGCTTGACCCAATTAGGGAAGCTACTTTGGACACTCAGAAAAACTAATTTCTGGCCGGGCCCCACTGGATTCTAAAGGTCATCTGGCTGTCATGAGATAAAGTTTTACAGAATAGTGTGTGGAATGTTGAGGGCCCCTTTCCTGCCATAAATCTCAAGAACAAACTTAAATTCAGTATTTTTGGTTCAGGAAAGGTTATCTTCACAGCTCAATCTTGTCGTTTTGCACCATTCCACCCAAAAGATTGAATCCTGCCTTAAACCACATAGAATCAACAGAACATGAGATTACGAATTCTCCCTTTTCTCACATATAAAACATAATATTCAATCTAACATTTTTCAATTACCCCATTAAACATATATCCTGAGCAATTTTTCTAATAGTAAACAAAACATTTTCATTCAAACTTAATTTCAATTTGATTCTGATATTCACACAGATGGTACAACTTTTCAATTAAAAAAACATGATATTAATACTTGAAAAATGTCTTAAAACTAAATGTTAGTGTTTTAACATTCTACATTTTATTCAGTATCACAGCATCTCAGATGTTTTATTCTGGAAGACTTTTGATCTTCTGTAAACCAAGGGGAGACCTCTCCCTGAGGGCTCAACTTGTTATTCACCCCCAGGAGATACTTTCATTTAAGGCCTCCTGTGCTTTGAATACTTACCCATTAGTAGTTTTAAATCATTAACACAGCCTTGTTCAAAATTCAGAAATATGGTCAAAAGTAAATGTTCGCTTACACACACCATAAGATTAACTGTATTAAAAGCTAAAATAATCATTTTTC
>JAGKQL010005349.1:0-11781 GCA_018398635.1 Cyprinodon brontotheroides
GAGATTAAAGTCAGAATTCCAAGATTAAAATCAGAATTCTAGAAAAAGTCAGAATTCCAAGAACATACAACATTATAAAGCCCATTACTTTAGAATAAACTCTTAGAAAAACCATAAAAGAAATACAAAACTCTCTGTTGCTTTGAAATCCAGAAATTGAAAATGTATTTGTTTAAAGTAGCCTTTGGCTTACTTATCTGAAGACTATTAGGGTTTTGATCCAAACTTGGGTTCACTTTTCCAATTGTTGCATAAGCTTAGTTTAATATATTTCTTTTCTGCTTGATCATTTGTGTTTCCTTTATGTCAGTGCAGTGTACTTTAAATTTCTTCTCATGCATGTAACATATAACCTTTTTTTTTTTTATCCGTCACTGCGGGCAGAATTGTCCAGGGGCTTATAAAGGTCATGGGAAGACTGCAGATGCAAGTGGACCAAAGACAGGAGGACTCCATCTTCATCCCCTTACCCATCAGGTCAGTTCCTGCTCAACGGTTGAGGTCTCCCGTCGATCCGTTCCACCTGCTCGCATGCGTAAAACCCTGTCGTCGCCACTCACCCTGGCTGCCGCCACCATTGAACTCACCATATCAGTTCTACAGAACCTTTAAAAAGAACCCGGGTTATTTCTAGCTCAGCTGAAGGTCTGTTTAAAGTGATGGCCGCCCAACCTGGAGGAACGTTCTAGGACAACGTAGAGAAGACAAGAGTGTTGCCAATTCTTCAGCAAAGCAACGTCACTATTGGCTGTCCAAAAGGGCTGGATACCTTTGCATACCTCATGTCGGGCTGCAGGAGATTTTAAATCCTTCAATTTTATTTATTTATAGAAGAGAACAGAATAGAGAAAATCCTTTATTGTCCCACACGAAATTGTGGGGTGTTTACATGGCAAAGTTGTAGTAGAAGTGGTCACACAAATATGCAACTTAGACTTACTAACTTATTTGAAGAGTTGTATAGACTTTGAGACTTAGACAAATTTATTGTCGCTTTTTATACAAGGAGTTTATACAAAATGAAACTACGTTGCTTACAGCGCACAACAGTGAAGTTAACATTACCATTATAAAGTGCAGCAAAGTTATCACGTGTAAACAGTGTAGGAGAAATGGATACCAGTTTAAAAAATAACAGTTGCAAAAGAGCTTTAAAGGAGAATCCCGGATCAGCAAATTTTAAATAATTAATGGATCATATTTATACCTAAAACTAATATCGTAGCGGTGATTTAATAAATTTAGCCTTAATCAGTAAAAAAAAAAAAATAGTAATTTTTCCTCGTGATCCACGCGAGTCTGGGGCCGCCATTTTTGCCCAAATATAGTAGCCCCTCCCTCCTGCCATCTTCCGGCAGTGACGTCTGGGTAGTGGTAAGCCTAAGCGCCCGTTCTCCCCGCTTTACAACTAAATCAACGGAACTACTAGACACATCTGCAATCAACGCTTAATTATTGAAGATTTCCAGAGGACCAGGTACGCCGCAGAGCTCAGAGTGTTAGGATTAGAAGTTCTCTTTTCTCAATTTACTGTTGGTAGATGAAAGTAATGTTTTAAGATCATTTTTGGCGAGAGCATTATACTTTACCATTCACTATATGGCCCATGATTTAATCGTAATTTTAAAAAAGATTCAGATGTTGAAGGACTGTGGCAACCAGCGGGATGGCCTCAGAGAGGGTAGCCAGGGCTAGCGTTGTACTGCAACAGCCAGGGCTAACATTAGCCCGAATGCAGCAGTTGGTGGGCGCTATCGCTTGCCCGCCTGGCAACAGCCAGGGCTACCGTTGGTTCGCCTGCAACAGCCAGGGCGCACGTTAGCAGTCTGCAACAGACAGGGCTAACGCATTACTCGTCAGCTAGGCTAACATTAGCCGCCTGCAAACAGCCAGGACTATCATTAGCGGTCTGTAGCAGACAGGGCCACGTGTTGGCACATCTGCAGCAACCAGCAATCGCTAGCACGCCTGCAGCAGCCAGAACTAAAGTTAGCTTGTCTGCCAGCACAACCAGAATGCGTTAAGCCGGTCACAAGCAGACAGAACTGGCATTAGCCCGTCTGCAACTGTACCCGTGCGGGAGCTACGCGTTGGCTCTACTGCAGCAGAAGCGTGACGTTAGCACCACGTTAGCGCTGGGGTAAGTGCGTTGCCCGTCTACCTGCAGCAGCGGGCTGGCGTTGCCTGCAACAGCAGGCTAGCGTTGGCCCGTCTGCGGCTAACCGGGGTAGCGTTAGCCCGGCTGCAGCAGCTCAAGATACGTTAACTCGTCTGCAGCAGCAGGGCTAGCGTTAGCCCGTCTTTCAACCAGGGCTATGGTTAGCTTGTCTGCAACAGCCAGGGCTACTTACGTTAGTTCTCTGTCAATAATTTAGCTAGTACGTATTTTCGATATAAAGCACATGGTGCCCTCAAAATGTGCGGTCGCCCCTATGTGTGTTGCAACTGCGACTTTTGAGACCACCTCATTGAGGAGATGCTGGGGTGGTGAATGTAAGGAACCAGGTGGGTTTTCCACTCATCACCACACCGTCCGGCTGTTAATCTGACTCCATGCGGTCTCACAACTGATGTGAAAAACATGGTGAAACAAATTAATGCTGTGCTGCTGTGAACGGTGCCAGCAAGTTACCTTAGAAACAGCGAGTTTACATACAAGAATCAACGGTTGACGAGCGTATAGACGCAGCATAAAAGGTCCCGCAGCTGCTGCTGCTTGAGATGGAAAAATTGAAGTTTTGCTGCTGGGCGCGCCGCATCAACCAATCAGAAGCTGCTCTGGAGCTGACAGCGAGACAGAGACAGACGCTCTGATGATATATGATATTAAGGCAAATGTAGAGGGCTGGATGGATGAGGAGATGATGAAAGCGTGGCTGGGGGCAGGTGTAGGCTGTGTGGGGAGACCAGGTGTTTTTTTTTCCACGCATCACACCGCCACCATTAATCTGGCGGCTCCATGAGTGCCAATCTCACAGCCGATGTGAAAAACATGGTGAAAAAAAAATAAACGCTGTGCTTACCGTTATCTGAGGGGGTCTGACAAAGGAACTTCCACACGGCGCTCGACATCGGTGAACGGCCGTTCAAAGTATAAGGCTGCGGCGTGGGAAGATGGATGACCGGCGGGCATTCCTGGTTGGAAAGGATAAGTGGAAGGCAAGCGCTTGAGGAGCAGAAGTTCACGCCACCGTTAGCGGATGGGTTGTTGATGCTTGGACTATGTCTGCTGCTGGCACTGTTGTTCAAGCTTTCGCAAAAGCCGACATTATTTCTGAGGAGCCGCCCGGCTTGCGAAGAGTGACTATGACAGCGAAGAAGGGGAAATTGGCATTTCTGATTTAGCGTTGCTGTTTAATTCAGAAACAGGATGATGACTTTGATGGGTTTTGATTAATACTTTGTAATAAATACATAGATAAGCACAAACATGTTTTGCTCCCGCTCTATTTTCTACCTGAAAACTTAATTCAACAGCAGCCTCTGGGCTGGTCTCCTCCTCGGGTTCACCTCGGCGACTGGCAGGTGTTTTTCATCTAAATAATCTAAATCTTGCAGCTATATTTGCTGTGATCAGTGGGGAATAAAGTAGTTTTAATATGTTTTAAAGTGAGAAGGTCCACCTGAAAACTTAATCAGTACAGTCAGTTCATCCAGATTATCTAATATTTCTGGCCGGGCTCAGAGCCCGATACCAGCGGTGCACCGACAGTAGAAGCCCTTCATCAGCAGCCTTTGGCCGGGTCGCCTCCAGGTTCCACCTTGGTGGCTGGCAGGTGTTTTTCATCTAAATAATTTAAACTACAGGCACCAGGATACGGTAGCGAACATATTCCGTCGGCAGGTTTTCAGGATTTTAAGTTAGCGAATTTAGGGTGACCACAGCTCTGTCATCTCACGATGTCTGTCTCCGCGACCAGCTCCCAGGTTTGATTAATGCTTTGTAATACATGAATACAGCACAATCATACTCAGTTTTGGGCCCGCTGTTTTTAAATGGTGGTATTTAGGGTAGTAGAGGACATAACACCTGTATATATAGCAGCTATAAGTGGTGCGCCTTATGTATGTAAATACAGAAATGGGACATAACTGGGGCTGAGCTTTTAATCCCGGTGTATGCCAGGTGGTAATCCGTGAAGCCGCTGCACATCCAGTAAACCTGGACTGCATCAGGATTTTCCTTTTCTCTCTATATTATGATCAAATAATCTAAGGGAAATGTAAGGGTTCTGTTATTGTGGAGGACTATGAAAGCTGTTTGCAACTGAACCTGAACTAGTTCACTGCTCGGTTTATGGCTGCATTAATTTTTTGAAAAAGTGAGCTATAAATGTGGCGGGATTTATCTTGGTATGGGAACTGAACTTTGTCATACTTTTGAGTAGGAACTGGCTGTCTGTTGGACAGAACATGTGTTCTGCAACTTCTGAATCGGTTCCTCTGCCATGATCCTGCAGGGGCCTCCTTAATCAGTTGCAGTTTTATTTTGCCCCTCCATGTTTATCTTGCTTTCTCTTTTTCATTTTCTACATTGAGGTTTGTTGCTTTTTTCCCCCTGCAAGCATCCATGTCTCCAAAGATCTGCACATTCCTGCTCCCATTCCTTCCTTCCCCCTGTATCCCCCTACCCCTTCCCTCTTGATTGCGCCGTCTTAGCTCCATCTGTCTGGAAGCCTCACCCTCCCTGGTGAGAAGATGAATGGATGCAGGGCAGCAGGGTGGCGGCCATCAGCCCGGCAGGCGGGGCTTTTATTGGTTGGTGGGGCTGCTGCTGCTGGGTAACTGTAAATGCTGCAGGATTAACGAAGGACGCCCACTGGCGGCCATTGTTGATCGACTAGTCGGAGCGGCCCTTTGCAATCTGCCAGCGAGATGTTAGCGGGATGTCGGCCACATCATCATGTTTCTCTTGGGATGATAGTAATCTCTCATTTTTTGTGAGGGTACCACCTCACCCATTCACATTCCTCACCCATGTCTCCCCCTCTTCATTTAACCTTACATCTCCTTGGGGAGCAGTGGGCTGCCATTGTTCAGCGCCGAGGGAGCAGTGTGGGGATTAGGGTCTTTGCTCAGAGAGCGAGGTGGCGATGTGGGGTGGGACTGGAACTCAGGAGCCGCGGGATTCAAACCATGCCTGTCGCTGAAACATACACACCTAGACACTTCACATGTCTTATTCGTTAATGGTCCTATATTCAGATTCAACCCAATTGGTTGTTTTTCTGCCAGCCAGTTCATCACGTATATATGAATTACTTTCAGTTCACTGGTCTTGATCAGATTGGTTCAAAGTTTTCTGCTCTAGGAAAACCAAGCTGGTTGCATCGACTCACATTGACTCCTCAGCAATCCCTCTCACACTGAGCATGCCTGTAGCGACGGTGAGAGGAAAACTCCCTTTGAACAGGAAGAAACCCCAGCAGAACCAGAACCCCCAGGCTGACCATCTGCTGAACCCCCTGGTTCAAGGAGACTTAGACTACGTTCACACACAGTCTGAAGTGACCTAAAATCGATTTTCTTTGCCCATATGCCACCTGTATCTGATCTTTTCATGACAGTCTGAACACTCAGATCCAGTTTTTTTCCACTTTGCTATGTGGTCCTGAATGTGAAACAAATCTGATCTTTTCAAATGCCACCGTGGTTTGAACGCCAGGTCGCATTCATCCCACCTTAACGCCAGTAATACTAAAACAAAGGTCACTATTCTGCATCTTGCTATTTAGAACTGGAAAGAAAAACAACCATGGCGAAGATGATGCCCAGAGTAGTAATTTATTATTTTTTTGATCATCTTGAAAAGATTGAGTTTTAAGGTTAGGAAAGATTGCTAGATGCACTCCAGCACTACCATCCATTTTACTTCGTGCAAGACAGAGCAAGCTAGCTTGTGGCGTCACTCGTCTCTACTGTAGGTGCTGGCAGAGTCAAAGCGAACCTGGCGTAATATTTTTTCAGCGTTTGTCATAAAGGCGGGCATAAATAGGCCATGATATAGATCCACATGAATGCATGAAAACGCTGCAAAATGTATGCCAGGCCTGTAAGTGGCGCTGTGGTGCCAAAGCAAAAATAGGCGACGAAATGTTGGGCATGCGCACTAATATTTATACATGGTTGCCCTGCGGGTCCATTTTCGTGGTTCAGTCAAATTCAGGTGCTGAACTATGTGGTCGATATTGCTCTGTTCTTCCTGGAGATATTCCAGAAGAAGAAGATTCTGTTGTAAGCCCGACAGCAGGGTGAGTAGCATGAGCAGCAACCATTCAACACAGTACGGCGCCATTGTTGTTGTGATACTGTGTCGCGCATGCGTGTTTAGAGGCGACGCTATGACGCATGCGTGTAAAAAAAAAATGCGGTTAGAGCTTAAAGATGGAAACGCGAAAACGGCGTTTCAAAATCTTCCCACTCTGAAGGCTGAATAAAAAAAAGATCGTTTACAGCCCCCCGAAACGCCGGCTTCATGTAGATGAGAGGCTGGTTTGGTGAAAGATTTGTGCGTTTAGGCCAGGTTTCGGCTTCGTGTGGACGGGGCCTTAAGCTCTATGAATATAGTTCACACAGGAAATCACATACAAGTCGCATATACTTGGAAATCTGAACGGCAACGGAAAATAAAAAATTCTGCAAAAAAATTCGGAATTGAGCATCAAGGCCTGCAGTGTGAACGTAGCCAGAAGATGAGAGAAACCACCTGGTTTAATTCTGAAAAGAATTTTCTATAGGGAAACTTTAGATATTCGATTACCGTAATTTTCGGACTATAAGCCGCAACTTTTTCCACATTTTTCCACCATTTTCGACCTTGCAGCTTATATGACAATGCGGCTTATCTATGGACTTTTACAGCTAACGGCCACTAGGGTAATACGGTACCTAAATCTATGGATTTTACCATCCACCATGTTGACGTCACATTTGCTTCCCCACACAAGTAGCCGCGGGCGGGAGTGTGGTCGTCCTCCTGAAGCAGACTCCGAGTAAGACGGACATGGCGAGCGCAAGAAAGTTTGTGTGACACCCTCATTATGGGAAAACAAACGTTGAAATGCATATGATGCAGCTTTTAAGTTAAAGGCAGTCAATTTGGCAGTAAACAAAGGAAATGGAACCGCTGCACGTAACCTTGGAATCAACGAGTCAATGGTGAGACGCTGGAGACGCCAGCAGGAAGAATTGTCTCAGTTCAATTGTGTTAAAATGTTAATAAATAGGAGCTTCCCCAAACAGTTGCCTCTTTCCCGAGAATCCTCCCTGTGCACGAACCATATGGTAATTAAACATAAAAAACCTGCGCCTTATAGTCCGGTGCGGCTTGTATATGTACAAATCATGGAATTTAGCTTCTGCGGCTTATATTCAGGTGCGGCTTATAGTCCGAAAATTACGGTAATAATCGGAAAAAATGGACCGATTTATCGATTAGCAAATAATCATTAGTTACAGCCCTAATTATATACATATAAAATTTTTGAATTATATATTTGTTGTTTTAAAAATTGTGCAGCCTTGGTATTTTACAGAGGTTAACGCCGCGAAAACCTGTTTTAAACACAGTCAGCTTTTGGTGGCAGTGGGAACTAGTGTTCGCTGATGCCATTTTTTGGCCCCGATACGATACCGATGCCGCAACGGCAGTATACGTACGATAGCGATACCATAATAATGTAAAATATTTGCCATCATGGCTGCCAATGCTGCCTACGAGAGCAGGAAAAATCTAGTGAATCCAGTAAGAACTTTTTGTGCCTACCAGAATGGTTGAAGGCAATAGTTGAATAAAGCCTTGGCTCTCAAAATGGTGGTACCTATTTTGTTTTCGCGATGCCGATACCACCATTTTAGGGCAGTGTCGGGGCCCGTCGATACTGGTTTTGGTGCAACACTAGTGGGGAACGGCGCTCATTGACTCTCGTGTCTATCCGAGGTCAAGCGACTTGACTTCGTAAACAACCCCGGTAAATCTCCTATGCTCTGATCGGCATGCTGTGGTAACACCAGGCGGGTTTACCGCTAAAACCTGCTCTGTTCATTGAACGCGCGCGCCAACATGCGGTCGCTTTGCGGCCAGTGGCTTCTGATCGCTGCAAAGCAGAAACACGATAAGCGATGGAGCAGCAGGTGTGAGAGTTCAGACAGGTGTGGAAAGCAATAAACACACGGCTGTGACGCCCTGGCTTCCTTCCATTTGCTCTCTCTCCATTGTTTGATACCTGGTTTCCCTCACACTGGTGACATCATCAAAAATAACTAGCAGGGGGACGGGAGACGCGCATTTGCCAGTGAGGAGGTTAGGCCCAGTTTTTCTTCTGCGAATGGGAAGGGGGCCAAATGTTTTGCTCGGGTCCATGGTTGAAAAATTGGCGTTAACCTACTGGCCTTTTCAGTGGAAAAAGATGCTTTTTAGTCAAAGTAACTTCTCTTCCATTTGCAGGACTTTCGTCAACCACCCTGAGAAAGAGATCAACCTGTGGGTTTACAACAATGAAGTATTTCTTAGGTTTATAAGTCCTGTAATTTTAATCTATTGCTGGACCGCGGCTGCTCCTCTAGTGTTGCTAAGACTTGTATAAACCTGAGGGAGGAAAAGAAGGTTATTGGGTTGGGGGGTTGGCATCTTACCTGGCTGAAATCCGTCTGCCAGGTATCCACTTTTCTCATATGGAACTTGGGGTCCAGCTCCTTCCCTTTTTGTGGCGTCTGAATGCCTGATGGATGGGAGCAGAGTCTGGAGCTGAGGCTCTTGAGCTGGCCGGAGGGAACCTGAGGAAGGGAACAGAGATGGTCAGACAGATGCAGCCATTTAAAGACTGAACGATTGAAAGAGAATACGGTCTGTCCGTATCGGGCCCCATGCTGTCAACCTTTACAGGCACAGACCTGCTCAGTTGGTCAGCTTCCTTCCTGCCTACCCTGGGACAGCCGCGCGCTGATTGATGGAGCTCCTCGGAGATGTGCACACTGTTGTGCCAACCCCCTCCCCACCAACAACACTGTTGCTTTAACCTCTGTCCTATCATGGCCTGGAGGGTTCATAGGTCACAGCGGCCTCAACTTGGCTTTGACCCGAGTGATGTTTCTGCACTTATCAGATGGGACAATCAAAGAGTTAACGCAGGGTTTCCGCTCCCTGCAGGAATAGACGCCAGACGACAGAAACCACTGTGATCTCTCTGAGCATTTCTATGAAGACACACTGATCACAAAAGTATTCACACCCTGGTTTAAGCCTCAGCACCTCCAAACTGTCTTAATTCTTGGGATCTTGTAAATATGAAACTCCTTGCATATTTCTTCAAAGAAAAACATGGTGGAGAAGCAATAGCTCCTATAGGCAAAGGCTCATAAATATAGATATCAAATATCTTATGAGTTGGACCTAAATATCCCCAAGATCAACAAATTGTTGACAAAACGATTTAGAGTAATGCTAATGGTGCACATTAGAAGATCAGTGAAGCAGAACGGTAAGAAGCACAGCACTGAAACCTGGATAGAGTGAAGTGGACTTAGAAATGTAATTGTTGCTCCTGTTTGCGTGAGATTGAAGCAAAACATTTTCGGTGTAAATGTATTTTAACAGTTTGTTTCACGAATACTGGAATATCCTGGAGAGACGGAAGTTGTCATGAAAGCGCGGACAGATGGACTCATTATTCAAGGTGACACAGGTAAGTGACCATGATCATCTGACGAGAGATGATTATCTGAGTTGGTCACTTTACCTGGTTTCTCGATCAGATCAAGAATGTCCCCAAGTGCTGCAGTCTCAGAAGGTCATGCTTGGAAGCGATCCTGGTGCAAAGGGATCCCAGAACAGGCAGGAACAGGATCCAGATGGGGCAGGAACAAAAACAGGTGGCAGGATCCAGGATCAGCTTCCAGGCATCCACAGGCTCCCAGGAGGGTCCGGCATTGATGACCAGGTGGTCACGCACAGGAGCACTGGGCTGGGGATCCAGAGTGCAGATGAGCAGCCTCGGCAGTGGAAGAGGGGTAGCTTGAGACAGGGCCGTGGAACCAGGAAGAGCTTGATGCAGGACCTTTAAACTGGTCTCTCCTCCCTGGAGCCGGAAGGCTTGCCCCACTGGCGTAAAAACTAGACTTCCCTCCCTACATGCCACATAACCAAAAGCCAGGAGACTCTGCGGGGGAGGGAGAGCAGTGGATGATCAGGAGGCAGACAAACACAAATACACTCTTTCCACTGGCTGCTGGGATCCAGGACATGAACCAAATAAAAAACTGAACAGACAGACTAACAAGAAACAAATAATGATCTGGCCCGAGGTGCTCAGGCTGAACTGAATATAACCAAGAAGAGGGAAGCAGGTGGGAGGGAAAAATTATAATTGAGTCAGGGAGGGAGAAGGGCAGGTGGAAGAGATCGCTCAATCCAGGAGGAGCAAACAGGCCAGATCATGACAGAAGTAGCACAAGTAGTGTCACAGATTGAGAGCGCAGCTCCTGGAATACGCCGCACCGTAAGCGAATTCTGAAGGAGTCGGTGGACCAAGAGATGCTGGCACTGTTGTTGGGTAACTCTGTGACTGGCTCTGTGAAATCCAGGTCCGCCATATTGAGTTGAAACTGACAAACAGGAAGAAGCTCCTCCTCCTTGATGATGTGATTTAGTTACCTGGGCGGCATTTCATCACATTGTTCATTTGAATTACTTGCAAGAGAGGCGGAAGGTCAGGTGACTAATGCCCAGGTAAACCAGTCGGAATCTTTGCCACTTTGGTGTAGGGCTGGGCAATTGATTGCATTTGCAATTAAGGTTGCCAACCATCCCTTGAAAACTGGAATCGTTCCATATTTATAAATAGAAGTACCTGTCCCGAATTTAGTGTAAAAGGAACGCACTTATTACTGTCCACTTTTTGCTTTATCCCATATTACTGTGAAAGTTAAAAAAATAGTCAGTAAAAAGCTAAAGGAAAATGAAAGGAAAGGTCACATTAGATGCAAAACTTACAGTAAACTTTGTTCCTGGGAGCTGTGTCCTGCATTGTGACCAATGAGCTGACAACATATACGTAACGATCACAGAATCTCCTGGTTCCTCATTTGTCAAGCCAAGTGTTGCTCCAACGGCTCAAGATAGCAGGAGACAACAGAGCAGTATGGGGGACGAACGGAGTCATTTTAACGCTGACGCTGCTTTTGGGGGCGGCGCACTTTCTAAATACAATGTTCCTCCTCCGACAAAAAAAACAAAGGATGCAGAAATATACGGAGGAATGGGAAAAAACAAATACCTCGGTGGAAAAAGTCAGCGATGATTAATATAAAGCACACTGCAAATATGCGTCTAATTCAATGCAGATTTGAGTAAAATTAAAGAATACATTTCACACAAAAAGAAGAGTAAAACACTAAATTTTTCGCTGCAGCCCTTTAGGCGTTGGTAAAATGCTTGCGCTAGGTTTGTCGCAACAAAGAAAGGTAAAAGCGTAGCAGCTAGCACGCAGATCCACGCATGCATGTAGAAATCAATGCTTTTTAACACAATGGTTTAAGTAAAATCCTGGAACAATGGGTAAGCAAGCTTTCAAAAACTGAAAGATTTGGTTGAAAGCTTTATAAGCTTGGGATTAGAGCAAAGGAAAATCGAAATAAAATCGCAGTCGCAATTTTGGTTAAAAATACTCGCAATTTTGATTCTTTGGAAAATCGTTCAGCCATGCTTTAGTTTGAATTAACCTCAATGCGCAAGTATTCCTTTAGTTTTGTAAGGAAAATACACTTTAAACTACCTCAATGTGC